>VIBQ01000094.1:0-35337 GCA_006937295.1 Carpinus fangiana | reverse complement strand
TTTTTTTTCACTTTCCAATTTCCAACTTCAACGAGGTATATAATTTTTTATAATTAAATTTAAATTGTTCTTGTAAATTAATTTTTTTCATGATGTTATTTCTAACTTTCTAAGCCATATTTTGTTTCTATTTTTCTAATCCAAAAAAACTAAAGATCAATTGAAAACTTGAAGTAGCGTTAATTGTGACAAAATAAATTGTAAGTTATATTTATATGTTTTATAACATAATTGAATTTTTTTTTGAATTATTCAATTATTTCAATAGTTGTATTTTGTGTTCAATTTTAATTTTTTTTTATTATCAAAATTTATATGCCCCCTATGGATGAATATCCTGGCTCCGCCACTGGATGGAGGTATTATGATCTTATTTACCAAGCACTGAAGTGGGCAATTTTTTTTTTGAAAAGAAGAGGGTAATCTATTAAATTTTTTTTTTATTTTGAAGAAAATTGAAGCTTTTCATTAAAGACACAGAATCCATAATTACAAAACTCTAAATTACAAGAGCTAAACGCTCTAAAACAAACAATCATTTCAGAAATACATGGGAGTGTCTCCTCCATTCAAATATTATCAACACAATTTTTTACGACTTCTCTAACCAGCCCATGGGCAGCTTAGTTGAAAATCCTCTTCACGTGTCTGACTTCAGCCGTTCTAAAATTACTTTAGGAGCAATCTAGCGTCTTCAATAAGGTGTCTGTATGGGCTTAAATTCTCTATTTCAGCTTGATTTTGCCTTTAATATATATATATATATATATTTCTCTACTTCAGCTTGAAGCGCTTTAACCACAATCAGAGAATCCCCTTCTAAGATTACATCTTGAACATCTATATCACGTCCAAACTCTGCTGCATAAATTGCTCCCATAGCTTTCCCAATAAATTGGATCTTGTTTAGTCTGAATTGTCAGGCTCCTTGCTGCTATAACCATACCTTCTGAGAGTCATATGACCAATATTTTAGTGGAAGAGGAAGGGCTAGGGTTGTTTCTCTTATGTGACAATGGTTCCTTTTCACATGCCTATTTTCTTGATAGATGTGTGGATAGGAAAGTCTATGAGATATACCCCATTGACTAAGCAAAGGTTCCAAATTAAATGATAGACAGCCACCAAAAAAAAAAAAAAAGGAACAAATTGCAATATCAGATTCATGAATGAGATAGTTTCATTTGGAAATCGAAAACAAGCCGGCAGTTCCATCGATGTGTAGAACATTATTACAAACCCATAACAAGCAACATCTAATAAGGCGATTCCCATAATAGAATTCACCATTAGTGGCAACGGTTCAGCAATAGTATGAAGATATTTTATATACAGTTAGGCACGTACTAGAAAGTCAGTTCGAAACTCGAAATAGGAATTACAAAATGGAAATCACTCACCCTTGATTAGTATTAGTCACTTTAGATCCTACTAATATTTTGATAAGGCAGAGTCAGACTATGACTTCATTGGTCTTGAGTGAGCACATACGGTTCTTCGCCGTCTAGGCTCCTCCTAAGCAATTTTCAGTGGATAGGTGTTATGATGATCACATCCAGATAGATTAATCACAGTTGGTCGCCCTTTCTTACTTGTTTATTAACAAAAAAATAAAATAAAACCATTCGAATTCAACATAGATGACTCTAGCTCGGCAAACAAATTTCCTAATGAGACATTTAAGTCATTGAATTACTAAACATTATTACAAAATTATGTTATCATCATATATATCTATATATAAGCTTAGTTTTGGCATAGAGAGTGCGTAGAATTGCGACATGTGTCTTGAAATCATGTTTTTTTGTGAATGAACCAGTCCTCTTAAAGAGTGCCTAGAATTGCAACACGTGGTGTTTTAAACGGTAAACAAGTTTTGGGCATTTAAAACGTAGATGTTTTATTTGTAATGTATTTATTTGTTTTAATAAATGAAACAAAAGGTTTCCAAATTATTTCTCTCTATTTAATTTTCTTTTTATCTTCTTTTGGTTTCTGTTTATATATCAATGTGAGACAATTAAAATGTAGGAATTTTATTTGTAATATATTTTAGGGGAAAATTTACTTTACCTCCCTGAAGTTTCAAGAGTTTTTCAATTTTAATTCCAAAGTTTCAAAATTGGCAATGTACCTCCCTGAAGTTCCAAAAAGTAGCAATTTAAACCCTCAGTTAACTTTTTCTGTCTAAATGGATAGAAATTAAAATTTTTTGTATTAAGAAAAAATAAGCTTGAGGGTAATTACGTAATTTCACATATTTCTGTCAAATTTGAGGGAAAATATTAATGGAGAGTTTAAATTACCACTTTTTAAAACTTCAGAAGATAAATTGTCAGTTTTAAAACTTTAAAGTTAAAAATTAAAAAAGTCCTGAAACTTATGGAATAAAGTACCGAGTTTCTACCAAAGAATTAAGAGCACGAGGTTTTTACTGATGTGATGTTCATATTAGCTGGAGGGAAGCCGCCATGAAACATAGAGTATGAAGAGGTTCCATGAATTAATGAGAAGTGAGTGTCGCAGGAGTTGTACAATCTTCATTAAAATTGTGAGTCCTTTCTAATATCTTTGGTGCCAATTTTCTCTCGGGCATAGGCTGTTACCCGAGTGATTTGGCAGCTCATGACACCTGGGTGTGGGCTGCTCGGGTGTGAGAGTGGGTTGCCCGGGTGTACCTTCACCCTGGCAACTTGCTTTTCTTTTGTCCTTAACACTTTGGAGAGTTGATGAAACGATACATGAAGGTCACATAATATGTGACGTATTTGAGATGATTATTTTGACTATATTGCTCATATGCTACCAATTTCGGAAGATAGATTTTGATCGATCTTCTATTTTCAAAAGTGGAATTTCCATTACCCCATCATTGAACTTGATGTAAAACTCACCACTTCTCTCTAGCTACTTGAATTTGACTCCAGACTCTTGAAGCTATGTGTCACTAGGTATATAATTCCACTCTTTCTCATCTACAACATCCCCACCTGTACCAATCTCTACATGTGGTGGGGTGGGGGATTTATGTACTAAAGCAAGAAGATGCGTAATGTTTTGCAGCGATTCATCACTTAGTAAAAAAAAAAGGGCAAAATTCAATCTACCCCCTTAAAGTTTCAGGAGGTTTTCAATTTGAACCTCAAAGTTTCAAAATTAGCAATTTTTCCCCTGAAGTTTCAAAAAGTGACAATTTAAACCTTCCGTTAAAATTTTCAGTTAAAATGGATGGAAATTAAAAACAAAATTAAAAACTTCAGGGGGATAAACGATCGATTTTGAAACTTTGGGATTCAAATTGAAAAACTCCTGAAACTTCATGAGGATAAATTGTCAATTTTGAAACTTTGGAATTCAAATTGAAAAACCCCTAAAACTTCAGGGGGATAAACTGTATTTTCTCAAAAAAAAAAAAAAAAAAAAAGGAAGAAGAAGAAGAAGATGAAGCATGGCTAGATCAATAAGGTTGTCCTGCTGGTTAGGAACCACAGTCACCTCGAACAATTTAGTGAGAACAAAAAATGGAATTTGGTTTTCGAATAACATTAGATCCCATGTTAAGCTACAAAACATCCAACCGAATTGGAAAATTGGGTCACATTCATCTCTTAGATCCTTCTTTGCGAACTTGCAAAACAGCTCAATGATGAAACACCTATCAAGAAACAACATTTCTATGAACTCATCAATGGTTAGGCTAATGGGTTTGGCATAGTATCTTCGAGCTCTTCTTTCCAATTCTCTCATTGCCTTAATGTATCTTTCCACATTGCTTTCGTTTCACGTGTTCTAGAGATAAATATTAATTTAATAGCGCAATTTGTGCTCTTTCATAAGCATCAAATCATCCTTGCTGCAATGCTAAGGACCAATGAAAATCAGTGCAAGTTAGTATGCTTTCTTATTTACGTTGCGTAACTGGATATGCACTCTAAATATACAAGAGTACTCTGGATTATTTGGAGTCAAACGAGCAAATTTTTCATCAATACGAATGAGTACAAGATCAATTCCATCAACAGGCCTTATGTTCTAAACAAATTGTGCAAGCCTCAGTTCCAAATACATTGCACAAAACCAATCATTAATGCGAATGAATTTCAAGCTGACAATTACATATCCATTTACTAATAAAATCAAGGTGTTCAAGCCCAATATCACCTACCAGTCAGTTTAGTTTTTTCTTTTCTTCTTGGCTGCTAAAGACTCCGCTCATTAACATTCAAATTTTCCCACCATCTTAGAGATACAATACAATAAGTTTATTGAATAGCTAATCAGTAATTAGTAATTCGTAATAGGGTTATAGCAACCTATGTATTTCACTCACATGGTTGTGGGATAGGAAGTTCCGTCCCATTTTCTTCAAAACTACTTATTTCAATTACATAACATAATACAACAAGGTTTTCAATAGTTTACCAAGGTTGAAAAAGAAAATAAAATAGCGGGAGCTAGGATATTGCAGCACCAATATGATCAATTTAAATCGCGATTCTCTGTTGAAATGGAGGGTGAAAGTCAATATGAGAACTGAAAACTTTCTAAAGAGGATCTTACAGAAACTTAACATATATGATATGATATGTATGAGCAATTTGAGCTGAGGGCTGGAATCGAAATCGCTTCCTCTAGATTCTGAAATATAAACACGACCATGGAGATTACCCAATCTCAGTGAATCTCTAATGACTACAAGTATAATTATCTCAAGATTTCTCTCCCTGAATTCTAATTAAGATTAACTTTTGACTGTAAAAATCAATGGGGAAACCCATATTGCCAGAGTGAAATACTATTGTCTATAGTATTTTAGCATATTAGACAAGAAAAAAATCGCAAGAAAGAAAAAAAAAATGAAGAATTGAAGAGTAATGGAATTTACTAGTTTAAAGACTGACCGTAGATCCCCTCTGCAGATTGTCTCTTTTCCTTTAATCAAAACGTTATATATATATATATATATATATAACGTTTGCCCAAATGAAGCCCATATTGATCCAAATAAATTTGGACAAAGGACGACCTCAGCCATGACGCATACCGGGAATGGTAAAACTCTGTTTCAAAATAAACAGAGAAATCTGGGAAGACAAAGAAAAAGGATTAAGGGTCATATATTGATTGTAATTATCATGGGGAAACATAACAGTCACTTAATCCAATTAATAAAAGTTCATTGTTTCCTTGTTTCTAAAAGAATTTTGCTAGCTCAAAGAGGGGCTTCAAAACAGTGAAGGGACAATGCTCACGTGTGTGTATACATAATAATTTTATTAGAACATTTTGGTGTGAGAAGGGTTTGCTTTTCTTTATTTAGAGTTTGGGAAGAAGAAGAATAAGGGTTTTTTTTTTTTTTTTTCCTAGTCACTTATCTAGCCTAGTCCTACTTAATAAAGAATGAATCTGGGATGTAGCACTCAAGGCAACACATTAACAACCCGTCAAGTACGGTTATGGAACTTTATCTTTGTAAGATATCACAATCTCTCGCACTCAAGTCCATGACATTCTTGTTAGGGCTCATGTCATTTTGTAGTGTTATGGCGTCACATAATGTTACTAATTAATTTGGCTCTAATTTCATAAATGTCACGCCCCAGAAGGACTAGTTACAATTAAAGTTCCTTAAAGCTTATATAGTCTAATTTCACTTAATAAGAAACCCATGAAACACCTTTATGATCCTCCCACTAATATGAGACTTAATTTTCTGGTGTGTCACAAGATGTGTATTTAGTTACAACCTAACAACCCATAAGCCACTTTGCAAGAGTTCCAAAAAGTTTTCTTTCGAAGACTTTTGTGTTCTCTTTGTTAGCAACCCTTAGTGGCCGCTCTTGTTCTCTTGATAGGTCGAGTCTTTTTTTTTTGTTTTTTTACTCATTCTTGACGGTTTCTTGGTTCTCTGGTTGCCTCACCGTCTCTAGTTGGGTTTTTAATTGGGTTGCCTACCCATTTCGGCTTTTTTTTTTCTTAAAAAAAAAAACCTATGAGTTCGTTCTCCACTGGAGTTCAACAAAAAATTATTGTAGCTTGACAAAAAAAATTCCAAAAGCATGTAAGTGATCAAGCATTGCTAAAATATTGTCCAAAACTATATTACAACAATTGAGAAAACGACAAGATCATATTGTGTACTTATGAGTTGGAAATTTAAGAGAGAATGGAAAATATGGTATGTGTTAAAGTAAGTAGAAGCAATGTGGCAGCTGCAAGAAATGAAATAAATGCCCACGGACTGCTGAAATAATTGTGCTTCAAATTCGCAATCCATACATTCTGACGTCTGCCGCAATGCTTGTTCACATTTCTGAAAAGTTCAGCAAAATGTAAGTTGAATACAATGGCATTGTCACCAAGGTTCTTAAAAATGGTGGATACAGCTTCATCATCACCCAAAAAATTTTCAATAATTCCTCGTCTACGAAGAAATTCAACATCCTTTGGAGAGTTCATGAGATAGCCCATGAAGCTCACAAAGCCTGTGTAGACTTTGAAATGATTATTTTGACTATATTGCTCATATGCCACCATATTTCGGCAAATAGATTCTGATCGTTGATCTATTTTCATAAGTGGAATTTCAATCACCCCATTGTTGAACTTTATGTCATAAAGAGTACCTTTCTCTAGCTTCTTAAATTTGACTCCAGCCTCTTGAAGTTCTATGGCACTAGGTATCGAACTCCACTCTTTCTCACGTACAATACTCCAATCTATCCCAATTTCCACAGATGGTGAAGTCAATTTATATGCCAAATCAAGTAAATGCTTAATGTTTTGGAGTGATCCATCACATGATAAACTCATGCGTCCTCCACATGGAAATGAGACTCTAACAAAATGTATAGCTACATCAATAAGGTTGTTTCGCTGGTTAGGGATCTCAGTCATCTCGAACAATTTAGTGAGAAGAAAGAATGGAATTTGGTTTTCGAATAACAGTAGATCACGCGCTAAGCTATGGAACATCCAACCCAATTGGAAGATTGGGTCACATTCATCCATTAGAACCTTCTTTGTATGCTTGCGAAGCAACTCAATGATAAAAAAACCCATCAAGTAACATCATTTCTACAAACTCATCTGTAGTTAGGCTAATGGGTTCTGCATAGAATTCACGAACTCTTCCTTCCAATTCTCTAATGGCCTTAGTGTATGTTTCCACATTGCACTCTCTTCTCCTTTGAAGAAGTAGTTGTAAATAGCGCAATTTGTGGTCTTCCATAAGTCTCAAGTCATCCTTGCCACGATGGTAAGGACCGATGGCAAGCACATGTGGATCATATGCCTTCTCATTTGTCTTGCGTAACTGGGTATGCACTCTGTATATACAACATTCTGGGGCATTTGGAGTCAACCCAGCAAGCTTTTCATGAATACGACTGGAAACAGGATCAGCTCCATCAACAAGCATCATATTCCGAAAGAAACACTATGTTGCAGAATACCTGTCAAAAATGATCTTACACTTTCAAAGATTGTATGCATTCAATAGATGCAACTCTTGAATTGCAAATATTGTGAAGGACACATTATATATATATCTATAAAAAAGAATGCATTGGTGCATGGTTTTTGGTATTCTTTTCGCAAGAGATCAAACACCCACATAAAAGAAACCACATTTACAGACAACAAAGCCAAGTGGCACAACATTGACCATATTCTAACTCAAGACTTTCTAGGTCTCATAGATACCATATGGTGCTCCTCCCTGATCATCACTACATATACATAGCAATTTCTTCTTCTTCTTCTACTACTACATTGTATTGTCTATAGATGTGATTACAGATGCCTCTATATATAAAGAGACTATAAGTGAATAAACAATAAACCCTTGTATAAACCCTAAAATATATAAGGTAACATAATATAATAATATCAAATATCCTAACAAGTAGGTTTAAATGAAAGTAAACTTTTGTTGAAATTTTCGGAAAAAAGGATCCTCTCTATTTCAAAATTCCTCAATTTCTTCCATTTAGTGCATTTTGAAGAGTAGTGCATTACTAACATCATTAAAACTTTTGGACAACACTACTTTTCAAAATATACTAAATAGAAGAAATGGAGGGATTTTGAAATGAAGATGATCCTAATTCGGAATTTCCCTGCATGTGGCATAAATTCTGATTTTTCCCCCCTTTCATTTGCAACATGTGGCGTGAACCCATTTTTTTAAAGGCTAAACCGGTTTTTTAAGGCATAATTTTTTAAGAATGAATCAGTTTTTTCTTAAAAAATTGATTATAATTAACGTCATTAATTGCATTAATTATATCTATATATCTATGTGATGTCATTAATTATGTTAATTATATTTAACGTAATTAATTATATTTCAATATAATTTTTTTTGAAAGAATATTTCAATATAATTCATATGTCATTAGTTGCATTAATTATATTATAATCCATGTATTCTTCTTGCTAATTTTTTTTATATACTATTTATTTTAAATCATATATACTTATAGGAACAAAGATTTAATTTTTTTTTTATTTAAATAGATGAGATATATTTTTATATGTCTTTTTAACTTATAATGAAAAATGATGTGTTTAAATTTTAAGATTAAATTATAATGAAAAATTTTGCGCATTGTACGGGTTATAAGCTCATTTAAATACAAGGGAATAAGGGACATTTCACCCATACTAGTACTCCATATATATATATGATTTAACCCCAAAACCTAACAATATGAATAACATCGCATGCAAACTTTTTAAAGTATAACATACTAAATTAGAGTTTTTAAAGTTTAGGGGATAATTGTGAAAACGCTGAAAGTTCAAATGGATTAAGTAAATATTTCTCTTAAAAGAATCATACTAGTGAAGATTCTACACGTACTTCCTCGAAGAAGTCAAGTCCGTCTCCATTTGAAATTTAGGCTAAATTTGTTTTAACATAAAATCTTTTTTTGAAAATATTTTTTCATATGTTTAGCATGAATAGAAAATAGGAAAAAATATACTTCAACTTCTCGAACCGTCACTTATTTTGTACTTATACCTCCAAACTTTAAAAATTGATGTCAAGGCTCCACATACTATCATTGCATATAAAGCTAGACACTTTACAAGGAGCTTATTTGCAAATAATTTTGAGTATTACGTGAGTTTTTTGTGTTATGGAATATTTGTTAATATATTTTTTAAAGACAAAACAAATAAGTGAAGGAAAAAAAATTATCAAAGGAATTGAAGTGAAGTTTTTATAGATACACATGCATGACCCAAACACTTTTATTTTTGGTATTCTTTTTATGCATACATAGATAAGGAGGCCTATGTAAAATCTGTTCTCTTTTTTCTTAAGACCATCATCAAGTGATGGAATAACTTCTTATAGAACCACAAATCAAATATGACCTAGTGGGAGCTAATTATACTGTTGCCGGACATGTTAACTACCATTTTGTCAAATTCAAATTACAGAACATGATAGTTAGAAAAAGAAATCGTCTACAATATTTTTAGCATGTTAGAGAAGGAAAACAAATCGAAATAAAAAAGAAAGAAAGAACTTACTTTGTGTAAAGACTTGACTGTAGATGGTCTCTGCAGATTGTATCTTGGCCTTTAATCAAAACGCTAAAGCATAGAATAAATACGTACAAGACACATGACGACTNGATTGCCAGTGATATCTGAAGACCAGCCAAAGAGAGTGGATTATAAGTTTAATCAGAACCATCAGCTTGTTTATGAGGATCTCACTGGCATGCTTGGGCTACAGAGAATTGATTCTGAATACGGTTCGGAATTCTCAGATCGAGTTAGTTCCGGTGACCGGATTTGGGACTGAAGCAGAGAACACGGCTTATACTGATAGTCATAGGCGGTTTTTAGTATTTAACCCTTATATTAAACTCCTAAGTTGGTGGGGAGTGGAGGTATCATATAAACTGACTTTTTAAGGCATAATTTTGTAACTGATTTTTTAAGTGTAAACCGATTTTTTCTTAAAAAATTGTTCATTAATTATAGTCCTTAATTATGTTTAATTATATTTCAAGAGTTTTTCATATATAAATTATTTCATAAATTTAGTATTATCAATGTCCAAATCAAATAAGGAAACAAATAATATAAATCAAATTATATATCATATATAATAGCAGAAACATTATTTTGAAGTGCCTTCAAATCGCAACATGTGGTATGAACCTATTTTTTTTAAACACTAAACCAATTTTTTATAGATTGAACGGGTTCATATTTTTGTTCTCTCTATCTCTCATTTTTTCCTCTCTCTTTTCCAACGCATTCACTCTCATTCCATGTCTCTATCTCTTGAACCGTTTCATATACTTGTTTCTATCTCTCCTTTTTTTCCTCTCTCTCCACGTATCTCTCTTTTTCTCTCCAATTCTTTCACTCTCTTTCCAAATCTCTCTCTCTCCTTACTCACCAACATTAACATCACTCCTCTTTTTTCTCTCCAACTCTATCTTTCTCTTTCTCCACTCTCCAACATTAACAAAAAATAATAATAATAATAATAAATCAATTCGCCTAAAAATTCAACTTCTTCTTAACCCCCTTTTTTTTTTCTATAGACCAACAATAATATTTTAACATATTCTAATTTATATAAATTAAACTAAAATAAAAGGTCTTATGTTTTAATTCATTTGAATATTTATGGATTTTTTTGTTCTATAATTTACTCGGATTTTCAAAACTCTTATGGAACATTAACAACCCATCAAGTACAGTTATGGAACTTTAACTTTGTAAGATGTCACAATCTCTCACACTCAAGTCCATGACATCCTTGTTAGGGCTCATGTCATTTTGTAATGTTATCGCGTCACATGATGTTACTAATTAACTTGGCTCTGATTCCATAAATGTCACGCCCTAGAAGGACTAGTTACAATTAAAGTTCCTTAAAGCTTATATAGTCTAATTAATTTCACTTAATAAGAAACCCACGAAACACCTTTACGATCCTCCCACTAATATGAGACTTAATTTTCTGGTGTGTCACAAGATGTGCATTTAGTTACAACCTAGCAACCCATAAGCCACTTTGCAAGAGTTCTGAAAAGTCTTCTTTCGAAGACTTTTGTGTAGTCTATGTTAGCAGCCCTGCGTGGCCACTCTTGTTCTCTTGATGGGTCGAGTCTTTTTTTTTATTTGACCCATTCTCGACGGTTTCTTAGTTCTCTAGTTGCCTCACCGTCTCTGGTTGGGTTTTTAATTGGGTTGCCTACCCATTTCTCAAATCAAAAGTAGGAAATACCCTACTTGATCCCTTTCCCTTCCCGTATTTTGGCTTTTTTTTTCTTTAAAAAAAAAAAAAAAACCCCTATGAGTTCGTTCTCCACTGGAGTTCAACAAAAAATTATTGTAGCTTAACAAAAAAAGATTCCAAAAGCATGTAAGTGATCAAGCATTGCTAAAATATTGTTCAAAACTATATTACAACAATCGAGAAAACGACAAGATCATATTGTGTACTTATATGAGTTGGAAATTCAAGAGAGAATGGAAAATATGGTCTGTGTTAAAGTAAGTAGAAGCAATGAGGCAGCTGCAAGAAATGAAATAAATGCCCACGGACTGCTGAAATAATTGTGCTTCAAATTCGCAATCCATACGTTCTGACGTCTGCAACAATGCTTGTTCACATTTCTGAAAAGTTCAGCAAAATGTAAGTTGAATACAATGGCATTGTTACCAAGGTTCTTAAACATGGTGGATACAGCTTCATCATCACCCAAAAAGTTTTCAATAATTCCTCGTCTACGAAGAAATTCAACATCCTTTGGAGAGTTGATGAGATAGCCCATGAAGCTCGCAAAGCCTGTGATGATTTTGAAATGATTATTTTGACTATATTGCTCATATGCTGCCAAATTTCGGAAAATAGATTCTGATCGTTCTTCTATTTTCAAAAGTGGAATTTCAATCACCCCATTGTTGAACTTTATGTCCAAAAGAGTACCTTGCTCTAGCTTCTTAAATTTGACTCCAGCCTCTTGAAGTTCTATGGCACTAGGCGTCGAACTCCACTCTTTCTCATGTACAATACTCCAATCTATCCCAATTTCTACAGATGGTGAATGGAACGATTTATATACCAAATCAAGTAAATGCTTAATGTTTTGGAGTGATCCATCACATGATAAACTCATGCGGTCTCCACATGGTAATGAGACACTGACAAAATGTATGGCTACATCAATAAGGTTGTTCTGCTGGTTAGGAATCTCAGTCATCTCAAACAATTTAGTGAGAAGAAAGAATGGAATTTGGTTTTCGAATAACAGTAGATCACAGATTAAGCTATAGAACATCCAACCCAATTGGAAGATTGGGTCACATTCATCCATTAGAACCTTCATTGTACACTTGCGAAGCAACTCAACGATAAAAAAACCCATCAAGTAACATCATTTCCACAAACTCATCTGTGGTTAGGCTAATGGGTTCTGCATAGAATTCACGAACTCTTCCTTCCAAATCTCTAATGGCCTTAATGTATGTTTCCACAGTGCTCTCTCTTCTCCTTTGAAGAAGTAGTTGTAAATAGCGCAATTTGTGGTCTTCCATAAGCCCCAAGTCATCCTTGCCGTGGTGGTAAGGACCGATGGCAAGCAGCTGAGGCTCATATGCCTTCTCATTTATCTTGCGTAACTGGGTATGCACTCTGAATATACAACATTCTGGGGCATTCGGAGTCCACCCAGCAAGCTTTTCATGAATACTAATGGAGACAGGATCAGCTCCATCAACAAGCATTATATTGTGAAAGAAACACTATGTTGCAGAGAACCTGTCACAAATGATCTTATTCTTTCAAGGATTGTATGTATTCAATAGTCGCAACTCTTCAATTGCAAATATTGTGAAGGGCACATTATATATATAAAAAGAATGCATTGGTGCATGGTTTTTGGTATTCTATTGCTCACAAGAGATCAAACACCCACATAAAGAAATCACCATTTTCAGATAAACCATGATTAGTTACTTTAATTACTTTGGACAGTCAAAAAAAAAGGAAACTTTCTAAATATTTTACTGCGTTAGAGAAGAGAAAAATCCCAGAAGAAAATAATGAGAAGAAACGTATAATGGAACTTACTTACCTCTTTGAAAACTCACAGTACGTAGGTCTCTACAGATTGCTTCTTTATCTTCAATGGAAAACAGAAAGAGAATAGGCCACAAAAATGTTGAGTACCAAGACCAAGAGCAAGTGGTTGAGAGAGAGGTTCTAAACCACATGAAAATTCTTATGCCACCAAGTCCCCAAAGAAATGTTGACTTGGACGCAAACTTAATTTGACTGTGCATTCCCACGTTTTATATGTTATATCAATATCCTCTAGAAGTTTCAAGACAATGATAATCTTCACATTTATTCGCACTTATTTCAACCAAGTTAATGTGATTATAAAATAAAGGAAAATGGTAGGGGTTCTCCCCGTAGAGTTCTCCTGGCGTTCTCCCAGTTTTACGTAAAACATGATTTAAGAAAAAATAAAATTGTTGTGGCCTCCACCATCGGTTATTTTAGGCATTATCATCAAATTTGAGGCTAATGCCTCAAATTTGAGGCATTAGCACCGAAATTGAGACATTAGCACCAAATTTAGGATTCATATCCATTTTGGGTGATACCATCCCTAAATGGTTAATCTTCCACCTTTAGGTTTTAGTTTTAAATCCAAAAACAAGTTTTAAAACATTAGAACCTAATTATTAACTCATACAAATTTATCTGTTGGCAAAAAAACGGTACTACAATTTTATTTTTTCTTAAATCATGTTCTACGTAAGACTGAGTGAACGCCAAGAGAACACTACGGAGCCCCTAGCAATCCCCTAAAATAAATGTGATAAATGAATATGAAGAATAGCATTACTCAATATTTTAGGTGGCATATAGATTTCTTCGCATTATTTTTAAATTAAGTTTTTAAATTTTTGTTATATTAATATTAATACAAAAAAATATTGTAAATGTTGAGTTGATAAAATGGGAAAAGTATAAAATGGCCCCCCAAACTATCAATCTTTTGTAATTTAACCCCTTAAAGTTTTAATTGGTATAAAGTAGCCCCTCAAACTACTAACCCCTTATAAAATGACCCCCTCCGTTAGTTGAAATCATGAAATGAATGAAAAACCCAAAACGACGTCATTTTGGGATTTAGAGTTACTAAAATGCCCTTGTTAGAATAAAAAATAAAATTTTAAAAAAAAATCCCCATAAAACGGAGCCTGCCGGAGCCCAACCTATAGCTTGTCGGAGACGACGCCAGAGTCCAGCCCAGTCGTCTCGCTCCGTGCTCCCCCTCTCTCTCTCCGGCCGCAGCTGAGATTGATAGGAAATCCCCCGGACAATGAAATTGATTCAACAAGATTACACACCTCTTCTTCTCGTACAGATCTAAACGACAGGACACGCTTAGCACTTAGGAGCTCCACGCGGACACAAATCTTTCGAATTTGTCTCCAATAATCACCGTAGGGAGTAAAGACAATACCAGAATAACCATAAGACAAAACGTCAACAGCAAGAACGCTAGGCCGATTTGCGAATGCAGTGTCATGTGTCTTGAGCACCTCTTTGGCTAAATCTGGTGATGAAATGATTATAGCCGACACCTCACCCAGTTGCAGCTGCATAATGGGTCCATATTTCTTGGCCAAGTCTCTCATGGAACGATGTGGTAGTAATGAAAAAGCAAGCTGGTGCAGGTTCCCTATAAGAGGCAGTTTCCATGGTCCTGGGGGAAGCTTCTGGAGTACTTGGCCTTTGGGTTTATATCTTTTCCAACAAATAAACAGGTAGTAGAAGAAGAAGAAGAAGAAGAAGACGAACGTGCCAAGTAGAAAGAGGAAAGGAGAGACCTTGGAAATGGAACATGAGAGACAACCGCAGAAACTCTGGTCTGAAGACACAGAGGTGGATTGGGAGACTGGAGAGGTACCAAGTAAACATTACGGGCGTCGCTGCCGCCGGAGAGAGGGGGAGCACGGAGACGGCTGGGCTGGACTCCGGCATCATCTTCGGCAAGCTATAGGCTGGCTCCGGCAAACTCCGTTTTGTAGGGGTTTTTTTAAAAAATATATATATATTTTTTATTCTAACAATGGCATTTTAGTAACTCTGCATCTCAAAACGACGTCGTTTTGGGTTTTTTATTTCCACGGTTTCAACTAACGGAGGGGGCTATTTTATAAGGGGTTGGTAGTTTGAGGGGTTACTTTATACCAATTGAAACTTTAAAAGGCTAATTACAAAAGGTTGGTAGTTTTGGGGACCATTTTACACTTTTCCCTAATAAAAATGATAAATGTAGATAAGATAATTTTTTTTTTATTTAATTTAAAAAATAATAATGATACAAGAAAAAAAAATTATAGATGAGAGACAGAAAATAAAAATAAAAATAAAAATAAAAATAAAAATTGTAAGTTAGTTAGCAGTTAGCCCTCCATCGTTCCCTAGAATTCATGCCGCGTTATTTTAAGCAAAATGTTGCTGTCTGACGCCCCCGTTTGAACTCCGACCCTTATGCAACGGCCTCTCTCCCCCCCTCTCTCTCTCTCTCTCAACACACACCCCACAAACAAAACCCAAATCCAAACTCCATGTTCCTCTTTTGCTTCTTCAAAAGTTGAATTTTTTACCACTGTAACAACCTTTGGAGCTTAATTCCATGCACATACAAACATTTTCGCAAACAGGCTGCAGGTACCTTTCTCACCATTCCCTCTCTTTAATGTCTTATTCTATTTTATCAATCTGGGTACATTTTATTTATATGGAAATAACATTTTGGCGTTCTTTGTTCTTTTTTTCGTTTTTTTCTTTTTTTTTTCTAGTTTTTTCTTGGTGTGTGTGTGTGTGTGTTTTCGTTGCTATATTTATGACGTTGCATTATTGGGTTCCCTGTGGTTATTTCATTATTTTGAAACATTGATCATCGATGTTATGAATATGCTTGCACAGTTGAATCTGTAAGTTCCTTTGTGGAATTAAGGCAAAAACCCATGTGATGGGTTGATTGTACGAGAAGCATGTGACCTTGGGGGCCATGAATTTTTCTTCAAATGTATATATAATGGAGTGAATATATATTTTGGACTCTTTGAATTACCTGGCGTCGAAGGTTTAAAGCTATAGGAAGATCGATCCCTTGAATGTGGATCTAATGTTGAAGATTGGGAGATGATGTTATGTATGTGAACCTTTAAAGAAACTGTACAATATCTGACAATTTTGCCATTCTTAGGGCAGAATAAGTTGCTATTATGAAATTAAGCCTTTGAAGCTTATTTTATGATATTTGAGCAAGTCAATTGGTTGAGTTTGTACATATTAACACAATTGTGTGGGCATCATTGTAGAAACTTGTAGAGGCATAGAAGAAGTAAGGCATGAAAGGCCAGAGTATGTTCATATGAAGCTACAGAACAAATTGAGACAATGACAAGTGAAGCTCCTAGCACTTCAGGCCAGCATTTCTACAAAGATGCAGCGTATGTTCTGTCAAGTGGCAGAATCGCTGCAGAGAGAAATGAAAATAATATTTGCTTACAGACAGGTGAGGAATTTTCTACCGAGTTTCTGCGGGATCGTGTTGCTCTGAGAAGATTGCCAGTGATATCTGAAGACCAGCCAAAGAGAGTGGATTATAAGTTTAATCAGAACCATCAGCTTGTTTATGAGGATCTCACTGGCATGCTTGGGCTACAGAGAATTGATTCTGAATACAGTTCGGAATTCTCAGAGTTAGTTCCAGTGACTGGATTTGGGACTGAAGCAGAGAACAAGGCTTATACTGATAATATAAACAGATACCATTGGGAATATGGTGCAATTGGGCAAGTTCCTGGTAAGTTTGCTGATGAGAGTAATCCTGATCAAGTAACTCCAGGACCAAATGCTCCACCTGTATATGTGGTGGAGTCCCCTCATTCATACTATCCTTATGGGACAGAATTTTCAGAAGGTTCTTTCTCTGGAAAAATGAAAGTTCTCTGCAGCTTTGGAGGAAGAATATTACCAAGGCCAAGCGATGGAAAGCTTAGATATGTGGGTGGTGATACACGCATTATATCCATCAGGAAGAACATCACTTGGGAGGAACTCACAAAGAAGATTTCTGCAATTTGTAACCAACCTCATACAATCAAATACCAGCTTCCTGGTGAGGATCTAGATGCACTTATATCTGTTTGTTCAGATGAAGATCTTTATCATATGATAGACGAATATCAAGAGCTGGAAAGAATTCAGGGTTCTCATAGACTGCGGATATTTCTTGTATCTCCAAATGAACCCGAGAGCCCAAGTTCTATGGAAGGAAGGGCTGCCCAGCCAAGTGATGCTGATTATCAGTATGTTTTTGCTGTTAATGCCACGGTGGACAGAAGTCCACGGAAGAGCTCTAGTCCAACTTTTCATAGAGACTCTCCTACATCAGCATTTGCTTTGGAGATTAAGGATTGTAGTCCAAGTTCCTCGAATTTGGCGGGAATGTTCTCAAAGCCTGCTTCTCGGTTTCTATCTAAACTTCAGATACCAAGAAAGTCATTCAATCAAACCCCTCCAATATCTCCAGTTCAGCATAGAGATCCTAAGAATTCTAATGTGCAAATTTATGGGGATCGGAAACGTGGTGATGGACATCAGAGCATCATTCCATTTGTTATCGAGAAACGTCCTTGTGAAAATCCTTACTCTCTTGATGCCATGGGTTATTATAATAATCTTCCTCTTGCGCCTCCATTGACAAATTACCATCATCCTAATGAATATTTGGTAGAAACTGACCAGGCTAACAAATCCCAAGACAGACACTTTCACCACCGTAGCCCCAGTAAAGACTTTGTGCATTCTCCATCATATTGTCAAAGTGATATCAACTATGACCGAAAAATGCTTAAGGAGAGAGCATTCCATTCAGATATGGTTGCCTCTAACCCTGATGATCCGATGGGCATACGGTCGGGGCTTAATGATATAGATGTGTCTCATCACAAAATAATGCATGCATTCTCTGACTCACAGTTGCAGGAATATGGTGAGAGGTCCAATTGCTACTCCCCACTGTCCTCGAGTACTGAGAGAGAAAAATCACCTTCACTGGCAATGTCAAATTTCCCACCGGAATTGCGAGTTCAATGTGAAGAGAGAATTAACAAGAAACAGCAAATGAATAAATACGAGAATCAACCTACTTCCAATATACCTGGAGATTGCAAGGGAAATGTTGAACTGGGTCAAGAGATGTTCAACTGGACAGATAGGAATATCACCTGTTCTCATCACACAAAAAAACACCTAGAAAGAAATGTTGAAGTTTCATCACATGATAATGCCAAGGAGCTTGAGAAGTTACCAGACCTCAACTATCTNAAAAAAAAAAAAAAAAAATTCCTGTACTTATCAAAGAAAATAGCTGATTCCATGTAACAAACGAAGTTATAACCTGATTACATAGTACAGAACTACCAATTTCATTTCTTCTTTTTCTTCACTGTATATGGTTTTTAGTGGTCATGGTAGATAAGAAAATTCAGATTTCCGGTAAACAACCCATAATCTGAAAAGTACAACCCTATAACCTGAGATTGAATCTGTTCTCCTGTTTCTATCTTGATTTTCTTCTTCTTCTTCTTCTTACAAAATTAATCCTTTGTTTTTAGCAAACAAGGAAGTAAAATCTAGAGTCTATGTTTAACTGTCTGTTTCATATACTGAAATGCAGATCATAATGAATGATGATCTTGAAGAACTGAAAGAGTTAGGATCTGGTACATTTGGAACTATATATTATGGAAAATGGAGGGGGACTGATATTGCTATTAAGAGAATAAAAAAGAGTTGCTTTTCAGAAAAATCATCAGAGCAAGATCGACTGGTGGGTACTAGAATCATCAGCATTTGAATTTCTGAAATTCTGCTCTGTCATAGCTCTTATGATTTGGAAAGTTTGTTTGTTTGTTCATACAATTTCTTACAATGTACAGAAGTTTCAACCTGAAAAAACAAAAACAAAAATAAAAAAATTTGAACTGAAATTATGTTCCCGATGAATTGAATGGCATTACTCTTTTTTTAAAAAAATTTCTCGAGCACTTGATTGGTATTACTTGGTATCTTCTACACCATAAAATTTGGTATTAGAATTTTTCTGGATGAAAATCTCAACTCTATTGGCTTGTACAGACTAAAGACTTCTGGAGAGAGGCACAGATATTGTCAACTCTTCACCATCCAAATGTGGTAGCATTCTATGGGGTAACTCCTGATGGGCCCGGAGGAACGTTGGCAACTGTAACTGAATATATGGTGAATGGATCATTGAGAAGTGTACTAGTAAAGAAGGAAAGGTGAGTTTATCATACTTATTTCTTCTCTTTCATCCTCTAAATAGATTTATGAAATTCTCAAAATTCTTCCAGCAGGGTGCTTGATCGTCGAAAAAGGCTCATAATTGCAATGGATGCAGCTTTCGGCATGGAGTATTTGCATTTGAAAAATATTGTTCATTTTGATTTAAAGTGTGATAATTTGCTTGTCAATTTGAGGGATCCCGAACGACCTACTTGCAAGGTAATTAATAGCAGAACGATATTTTGATTAAGCCAATTGTTTTTTGTATCCATCTTCATGGTGGATCCAGTTATAATTACTAGATTTTTATTTTCTTTGAGGTCTTCAATAATTAGTGTTTCCCACATGGATTATTTTCCGTCAACTAATTAGAAACACATTTTATGATGTATAGAAGCATGTGTGACTCACCTGGGCTTGCTACCTGCTTTGCAGGTCGGGGATTTTGGGTTGTCCAGAATCAAACGCAACACATTCGTCACTGGTGGTGTTCGAGGGACCCTTCCATGGATGGCACCAGAATTACTAAATGGTAGTAGCAGCCGGGTCTCTGAGAAGGTTTGGAACTTGTAATAAAGCCTATTATCATCCTCCATGGAGTTTAAGACTGTCTGAATCAAAATCATTTATGCACTGAAGAATGTAATAACAAGGTCTTTTGTGTTTTGTTTTCTTTTATAGGTTGATGTTTTCTCATTTGGTATTGTCTTGTGGGAGATTCTGACTGGTGACGAGCCATATGCTAACATTCATTGTGGTGCTATCATAGGTAAGTTCCAACCCAATTGTTGTGTATTTTTTCATCAAAGTTTTAGTTCCATACCGTCTTAAGAGAGCTTTGTTTAAACTACTGCAAGTTTTAAAGTGCATGCCTAGGTATTCATTAATAAAGTTACTTCAATCTTTCTTTGCTCAAGTTTTTTTCTTTTTGGATGGTTGTTGAATTATGTACACAACTCCACATATGCTATTCTCCAATCCTTAGGAGTAACATTGTTGTTGTGTTGTTGTTGTTGTTAAGCCTAAGGATACCTTTCAGTCAATTTAAAAGCTGCATTGGTTAATGATTCTAATTACAACTAAAATAAATAGCTCTTATTTTCTTTGGCAAGTTATGGACAGTGTATATCTTTTATGAATTATATCAAAATAACATACTCTTTTTGTAGATCTCGTACTCTTTTATGAATTATACAGTTGGGGTAAGGATATTCAGCAAATATGATGAGTTTTAGTTTCCCATTTTGGAGATCCTGTATTTACAGATAGAGTAGAAGCATGAATCTTGGGCCTGTAACTTGCATAAAGCTTCTATCAGATTTTTTGTGTGCTACGCACCACTTTTGGAACCCATATAACTTGTCTCGAACCAAACCACATTAATTTCATATTGATGACTCTTACATATTAACAACTTGTTTGTTGTAAAGGTCATGAGTTCTTTCAATGGGATGGCTACTAGTGCAATGGTAAAAATCTCATACTATCAAAAACAAGTTCGTGGGTTTGCTTTTGAGAGTAGTCACTGTTGGAAAATATGAATTGAAAAAGGGAAATGATGAAGGCAAATTATAAGGACTTCAAGGCTCGATCACAATGACGATTTCTTTAGAACATATCTGGCCCCCTTTCTAAAGTGCTAAGAGGATTGGACAAAATCATTCCCAAATACAACAATGCCCAAAACGTTACTCTAGATTAGCAGCTTATAGAGTAACCGAAAACACCTTTAGAGTGAGAAGAATGCATAAATTGTATGGAATAGAAGAAGTAAAAATTGTTGTACCTTGGAGATGACCATAAGGTCATGTTTATAATGTTTATGAACTCATCTCAACGGTCCAAATTGATTTGATCTAACGGTCACAAATCATAACCGTTATATCACACTAACATCCACCTTAATGAGCTTTTTATACCTTAAAACAGTAGAGTGACCTTGATTAATCATCTGAAGTTGCAAGTTCGATCGATTGAAGTCTTAGGATGCGCTTCGATCGAACAAGCTACAATCAAAGTATCAACCAAGGCTCTCCAGTTTTTGTATTGATCTAATTCATTCAATTTAACTAAGATCTCTATCGATCGAGATTGTCCATCGTGGGCCAATCTAAATTTTCAAAATAATTTAGGGCTCCTCGCTCTGACGTGAAGTGCGCCTCATAGCGCCCAAAACCCATTGCTTGTGCAGTGTCGCAAGCAGCATTGCCAGCACTAGGCTGCTTAGCCCTCTTCTCCATCATTCAACTTAAAGTGAGGTGGATAACTTATAAAGGTGTTGGGTTCATTATCATTAGCCAATGTGGGACAAATGTTTCCTCCATTCCATACAATTTCAAATTTGGATTGAAATAAATGATGTAAATCTTTCCAAAAAACTCTACAAACACCACCCCCCACACCCCCCCNGTCATATTTATCAGCCACTTGTAGACAACTAGGTCACATTTCTTGAACAGCCCCTATGTTCTTGAAAATGCGTAATTTGCTGATCTTTACTAGCCATCATGCATCATTCATTCAGTGTGGCTCTGTTATGAATTTGATGATCACTTTGAGTTGTGTTAATTTTTTATGAAGGAGGTATTGTAAATAACACGCTCAGGCCTCCAATTCCAAAACGTTGTGATCCTGAGTGGAGAAAGTTGATGGAAGATTGCTGGTGTCCTGATCCTGCTGCCAGGCCTTCATTCACGGAGATAACAAATAGGCTACGTGATATGTCAACTGCACTCCAGACAAAGCGACAGAGTCCTGCCAATAGATAAACCCAACATCCTCATGTAAGTCACACTTACATAACCCAAAAAGAAACAATTAATAAGTTCTTTTTTTCATACATCGAGTCTGAAAAGTAGAGCTTCATACAAGCCACTGATGTAGAGATTCAACCTGTAGATTAAAAGCACAGATGAGATCCATATATATATATATGTGTGTGTGTGTGTTCTTTGTAATTCTCTACTTGCCTATTTTGTTGAGTTTGAAAAACTGAAACATTTTGTATGCGATAAAAATATGATTTAGAAATGCCAGAGTTCTTTGTAAAGTTCTTTATATTATTACAGAAAATTATGGGACTGCATGCCTTTTTTATCGAGCTTTTATAGGGTTGCATTTGGAGTAAGCATGGAAATTCTTGCTGTCATTTCTCAGTTTGTGACTACTGATGCATTTGAAGGCACATGTTGTATACAATGAAAATATGAATGAGAACTTATTTAATCATAGAAGTCCTTTTATATAATTCTCCTGTGTGTGGAGTTTTAGGATTACCCTGACAAGCTACTAGATTTTGGCCACAGCATCCAAGAGAGAAATTACATCAATCTATGAAATGTTCTTAAGGCTGTCTAAGCACAAAGTTGATAACCTTGCCTTCAACGGTTATTATTTAGGAAACAGAAGTGCAAAGGATTAAAGTATTAATTAAATGATTGAATTTACTATTTTATATATAAACGTTTTGAATAAGTGGTATTTTAACATAATATCATAATAGAAGTCTTGAATTCTGTTAATGAGCAACACATTTACTGAAACATTTCCAGCTGAAGCGTCAAGCATTGCTGAACGTTTCAGCAAAGGTGTTGCAGAATGTTTGACGTTCTGCCTTCAGCTCTTCTTATCTTCATTAACAAATTCGGACTCTAAACTCATAGTTTATTCATTCATTTCAATTAAATATTCGCCACTCGCCACTGAAGACACGCATTTTAGACGAATATGACGTGGTCGAAATGGTCAAATTCCAATATTTTCTCTATTATTCTAAAGTGATGTCACTGATGTTGTACTGAACCTGCGCAAAATCATCCACTATGGTTGTCAACCATATTGTAGTGCTTGCTTTTTGGCTGAATTTGGATCGAAGAACTTGGAGCTGTTTCAGCATTTCACATCTTGGGTTTGAATTTTCAAGGATAGCTTGGTTGACATGAAGGTATATTTTATGCAATATTGAAGTCAGTAGTGGGAAAGGAAATTGAAGATAAGGGCAAACAAAAGGAAAGATGGGGCCTTTTACCCCCTTTGCCTCTTGTGTGCTTCAGATTGTTGAAGCACCTTTAATTGTCCCCCTGAAAAAAAGGGTCGGAAAGAAAATAAAAAAAATAAAGTAAAAAAGTAAAAAGATAAAGAATCTACTCGGTGTAAACTCTCTTCTTAAAGAATTTACAAATGCTTATACCACAGTAGAAGATACTTTCTTCTTTTTATGATTTTTTTTTTTTTTTTTAACAAAAAAGGAGATAATTTGGAGGCCAATGAATGAAATACGAAACCTTTTTGTTTTTCTTTATTAATGTTGTATACCACATTTTTTTTCTACAATTCTCCCATGATGTTAATATGACTGTCTCATTCAATATATTATGAGAGGCTCATTCAATCACGTTATGTTGAAAAGAATAAAATAATAGATTTAGTGCTGCATAATAAATATATTATTACATTATTTTAAAATAATCTAACATTATATACACTATTAAATATAATAAAATAAAATTTAGAAAATAAAAGGATTCTTTCTTATTTCACTCGAATATCGTGTTCCACTTTACCGTACAATGGTCAACGCATATGGAGGGATCTCTGATGACAATAGGCTGGAATCAAGGTAGTGTTTGTTAAATAATACATCATTCTCATACATTATTCATTTTATTTTATTTTTTAAAAAAAAAATAAACATTAAAATATTCTCATTTTTATATCATATCATTCACTTTTTATATTACATTATTTATTTTTTATTTTTATTCAAAAAAAAATTACTATAAAATAAAAATTTTTTATTTTTCAATACTTTTTTTTACTTTTCTATACCAGTTGGTTTTTTTTTTTTTAATTTTTTTATTGTGAACAGTATCTTAAAATTCCCTATTTAACAAAAGGCCCAAGTTCTCCATACTGGGAACGTCAGACCCACCACGAAATAGACATTTAAAGCATTTTCAAGTGCTGAAGATAATGATAAATTTAAATAATAATAATAATAATAATAATCCAATAACAATAGTTGCTTCAAGAACTATTGGATGGCTTTAAGAATTATTGGATTACTTATATTAAGTCATACTCGGGTATTCATGATGCATCAAATCACAAAGTCAAACCCACACATTTCTAATCAAATAGTTGCTCTATTGCGATGAATATATATATATATATATATATATAAGAAAAAGAGAAGTCAATTCAAATTATGGGGTAATTTCTTTTTGTGTCCATGAACTATAGCATCTTAATATTTTTTTTTTTTTTTATGAATTATCAACTATAACATTTGACCCCATTAAACTATCATCTTATGATATTTTGTTTTCTTTCGTCAGTCAAAAGGGATAAAACTAACAGTCAACGGAGAGATAATTTTTTTTCTATTTTTGCCCCCACTTCAAATCACTAAAATGACACTTATATCCTTCTAAAGTGAAAAAAAAAAAAACAAAAAAACAAAAAAAAAAAAAAAACTCTATTGACCATTCTTTTGACTGACAAAAAAGGAAAAAATGTTATAAAATGGTAGTTTGATAGGGTCAAGTATCATAATTAATAATTTATAAGAAAAGTGTCAAGGCCATGTAGTACATAAGGACAAAAGGTAATTATCCTTTCAAATTAATGATTGTTGTTTTCTTAAACTAATTCACAATCAATTGAACTATCATTAAAAATGCACTTTTCTTGATATCGACAATTTATTAAAAAAATGAATGAATCATATAGCAACGGTGTCTTTTTTTTTTAATTAAGTACGAGAGCGAAATCTAATCACAACCCAATAAATCTAGCGAAAAAGTAAACCCTAATGTAACATGTATCTAACTTTTGTGATATTTTAGCTCAATCAAAGGAAGCCGTAGTCCTTAAAGTAGTGATTGTGATACTTTAAAAAGTCTGAATTTTTTTAATTTTTTTCCCGGGTGATAAAGTATGGTGGGGGCAACAAGTCGGAAGGATTAGGTTGCCACAATTGGCCCATAAATAAATAACAAGGGCTACGAAATTCACCATCTGCCGTGCAAACTGCAAGGATGTGACACCATTTGTCACATCGATTTTGTCAACTTTCAGCTTCAAGTCCAATCCCTAGCTAGGCATGGCTCCTATGCCTAATGGGTGTGTCTGTTAAATCTTTTTTCTAGATACGGTAGCTCACGTGAATTAATGTAAAAAAAATTGGTATAAAAAAAATAGAATAAAAATGTAAAAAAACTTTGTTTCGTGGTAATTTTTTAATTTAACTAATAATGAAAAGTAATTAATGGTGATATAAAAAGTGTTTGAAGTTGCTTCTTTTTCTTTCTTTTTTCTTAGAAAATTCTTTCGTCTATGTTCTATTATAAAAGATTCAGAGCATAAAGCTCTTACATAGAAATATAGCCAAAAGTTAAAAAGTATAAATACAGTAAATACACTTAAAATCTAACAATAAAAAATATATTTACTTCTTCCAATCCAACTCATGTGCACACTTCATTTAAGGAACAGATTAGATCTAAAAATATGGGTAAGTCTTATTCCGAACGAAATTAGCTTTATTGACCTCAACCGTGAAACAAACTTCTCACACTAAAACTATCTCTTATTAGCTCAAAGATTAGAATAACATAACAAAAACAAAGAAAACAAGCATCAATGGGAAGATCCAGCAAGAAAATGGCAGAGAAAAATCGAGGTGTAAGGCTCACCCGCAAAGTGTATGAGATCCACACAATCCATACTCCGGCTCACACAAACCACATCCGGTGCATGCCAAAAAGAAGAAGAAAAAGTCATGGTGTCTACATGGCATAGTGACACCCGAGATATAAGCGTGTAGTGGTGCATAAGGGCTTGGGCAAGCAACAAAAGAGTAGCTCGGTAACACGCCGATTTAAGTTTCCCAACAAAATATCAATGAAACCCAAGCGCGTGAAGAAGCCAAAAGACGAGGCGGAAGGAATGGTTGTTACTGTTGCTAAATCTAGATGCTACTGTTGAGTTTCAAATCGAACTAAAAAAAAAAAACTTTCACCGGGGTGTTGATGTTTTTTGGCTGCCAATTTCCATCAATCCATCCAACTGTCTCCAATTTGACACTTACAAAAACGTGCACAGATGGAAAAAAGAAAAAGTAGTTGCAAGAAACATTATTGGCTCATCCTATCCTTAATGTTGCGCATTATAAAAGCATAGCAATAATTCCCTATCTTCTGCCCCCCAAAATTAAACGTGCAATAGAAATTATGAATGCTTTGGCGCTGAAATGGATCTAGTTAGAGTCGGTATAGATAATTGATTGAGAATATCTTAGTCAGTCTTCAATTATGGTTCGTAGGGCATGTCCGAAGGGAGGCTAAAAAAAGAGGATAGCCCCATCTAAACAAGAGTTTACCGTAAATATTATTAATTCAACTCAAAATCTTGTATTTCTGTATATTTTCTTTATCTTAATTTATTTGTTTCCATCAATTTCATCTATTTTATACAATAAATAAGTAACCCACAATATTAAAAGATTTGATTCAATCCTGGCCTTTATTAAAACTTGAGAACAGGATCTCTCTATTTTGTGTAGCCATATTTTATTTTGTTGCATTTAATTGTATATATAATGCTTAAATAAGTGAAGTTCGGATTGTCCAGCACTTACTTGAACAAGTGAGGCACGCCCATGCTCTAACTTGCACTCGATCAATCGAGGTTTTAAGTTAAAGTTGTATACAATTAAACTTTTTATGACCTGTTCGATCAAACAAGGTTTAAGTTGTTCGATCAAACTATTAGGGTTTTACGGATTTTCTCTCTTTGGTCTTGTTAAGAATATTATGTGATGGTTATTTACTTCCTTAAGTATTCTAAGTCTACTAGGCTTACTTTCCCTTAGTCTAATAGGTTACTTGTCTATCATTCATAGCCTCTCTATAATTAAAGGCATCTATATTCATTATCATCAATCAATATAGAAGATATGTGGTATATTATATACTTCCGCTCTCTCTCTTTTATCTCTCATTCTTCCGCTCCAATATACTCTATAATATATTTAGCATGGTATTAGAGCCACTTTCTTGTGACCTCCAATAAACGTCTTTGAAGTTTCCTGACAATCTCACTTTTTTGGCCTTCCGCGCGCCGCCAAGTGATCATCTACTCAAAAACTCTTTATTGCCTTCATTGCAGCCTCATCTGGCAAAATTTATACCAAATTCATGCTTGCAAGGCATAGATCTACAGATCTATGGAAGATCCGTCACCATCAGCCCTCCACAGCGCCACCACTAGTTTCTGCACAAGCCTCCACAAAGCACCCATCACATTGGTAACATCGCCAAACGACAGATCAGAGCCAGATGAGTATATAGCCGCCAAAAGCTCCGCCAGCCAAGCTATCATGCGCCCACACACACCGCCATAAGCTATTGCCATTCTGTCCATGCTCCGCCCAATTGGTCTGTTCGCTTCACCCCAAGCTCCCGTTGAACAGATCTACCGCCGATAGTCCAGAATCCATCAAGAACATCGCCAAAGGATCTCTGACACACCTCCACACGTTGTTAGATGTCTGCGTGTGGGCTTCACATGCCACAGTGCCACCATCAATGATGCGCGTGTACCACACGCACTAGACACTGATTTCTGTTCCTTTAGCCACATGGTAGCCTCTCAATGTGCTATGTTTGCCCTAGATCCATCTCCAACCCGATCCAAAACCGGTTCTAACCAAGTCATCGAGTTCTAAACCAGTCCAACCGGGTCAATTCTTACAACTTGATCCAAATAGTCAACCCAGTTCACTAGGTTAGACCTAGGTCATCATATCATTTTCGGGTCAGACCATATTAAATGGTCCATGGGTTTTGGCCTATTTTGGCCCAATCAAATCGGCAATTATAGCCTATTCTATAAGGCTCCAATTCAAGACTCAACTCCATCAAGTTGGCCCAAGTTCTCCAACCAGCTGCCTTCATCAGCCACCAACAACTTGCTGCCGCCGCCGCCCTCCGTTGACCGCCACTGGCCACCTAACTACAGCCAACTCTCCAGCAACCTAAAAAAAAAATATTTCATTTCTTTTTCCCAAACTCAGCTTGAGTTTGAGGAGGATATTTGAATATTTGAGAAATCACCCGGATCCAAGCTTTTCAATCCGATTCAACTAGTTAGAACCAAGTACTGCTACTCTGCTACCAGCCTCCGTGCCCAACCCCAGTTAAATCTTGTGACGACCTGCATAGGCAAATCAATTAACTAGTAATTGATCTCATAGCTCGCCTCCCAGCCTTATCCCTTATAGAACAAGACTCAGGAATTTCAACATTTCTCGTCGTAATGAGAAAGCTGCAACGGAAGACTTTGTTAAGACTAAGGGAATAAGAAATAGCAATTGAAACATCACACAACATGCACCAGAGAAAATATAATAACATCAACGCCATCAAATATATAATCATCAAATGTACTAGTCATCAGACCATAATCAAGTATGGAGTACAAACTAAAATAAACATAACATCAATGTTCTCAAAAGATCAACAGATCACAGTCTAGACTTAAGCTTAAGAAGAGCTAGCAAAATCAAAATCTTTATCATGTCTGCATGGGTCGTGCCTCCATCTTCCCACATGGTCCTAAGCCAAATGGGATCCATGTCCATAAAATCACTCGTATCAAATCCTGAGCGATTACCCAAATGTGCTCCGACGGCATCCTCGTCTAATGCAGCTAAACCACGCAAGTATTCGTAATGATGAGGGAAAACAAAAATAAAAGGGTAAATCTAAGATTTAGTGATTTTTAACGCAGATAATGCTCATGCCAATTTAGTAATGAACTCATATAAACCACGCAAGTATTCGTAATGATGAGGAAAAACATAAATAAAAGGGTAAATCTAAGATTTAATGATTTTTAACGTAGATAATGCTCATGCCAATTTAGTAATGAACTCATATGTTTTTATAAATAAAATGACAGTTCCATCATGGCAATTTATATTATGAGTGATATATAATACAAATAACAGTCATAGTTCAGCAGTATGGTCTACCCGAGATTTTACCCATTCTCAGTAGGGTTGGCGCTGTCCCTAGGGACCTGTAGTACAATGTCGGTGCCCCAGCCATTGCACGTTACCGTGCGTAATACTATCGGCACGACCAAGTCTGACCTCGGGTGGCCCACACCGCTAATGACGTTCGTCTTATAGTGACCGCTTGTTAAGGCTGCGTTGGCTATAAACAACCATTGAATCCAAGACCCATATAAATCACACATTTGACCATAAAGCTAACATGTATAGTAAGCTCATGGCCATTACTACCGCACGTACCGGTATACTATGTCATACGATGCAAATTATCTTGTCTGTATTTTACATGCATGTCTCTTTTACAAGCCCCACTTTATTAGCATTTTAGTACAACGTTTTTCTCAAGTGTCAGAGTTCATGTGCAACAAATATAACAGTGAGAGTTATAAAATATACATGTTTTCTTGGTACACAAAATAGACGTGTAGTAATTGAAAAAAAAATAACATCAAACATTATGTGAGTTAAAACTAGGGGTGTCAAAAAAAACTGGGAAACCGGAATCGGAACCGAAAAATCAGGAAACCGGGGTCCTGGTTCCGGTTTGAAAAAACCAAAAATCGGGTACCCCGGTTCCAGTATCCGGTTTTTACCGGGAACCGGGTTAAATATATATATAGTTAGGGCTTTACATTTTACATTATAAATTCCCTCTACCCTAATTTTTTCATCCTCACGTGTAAAAAATATATTTTTTTTTTCATTTTTTTTTAGTCAGAGAAGTCGTCGCCCAACTTCTCTCTCTCTGACTCTTGCTTTTTTTTTTAGTCAAAGAAGCCGTCGCCCAACAGCAGAGTAAAAAACACATCAAGTAAATTAGATATTCTTCTTTTGATTTCTTTCTTTCACACAAATGAAATAATTGTGCGGGGAAAGTGTAATTTAGAGTGTGGTGGTGACCCAATCAGCTTGATTTCATCATTTATGTGAATGCATCGAGTCTCACTTTTCTGAGTGACAATTCAAAGCATTACATCTTTTCCGCCAACATAATGAGAATACCTACATCCAATTCAAAACAATTGCTCTAGCCCTATTTATTTTTATTCCTCCTGCATATTCATTTTCATATCCATATTCATATAAATATTGAATGAAAAATTTATATTTAGTAATTATTAACAACCTGCATTCATCAATGATTTTCACAAACCTTTTCCTCTTTCCTTGTCCCCCCCTCTCTCTCAACCCATCAAAGCCACATAAATTTGATAATTTGATACAATAATATTTATGTACTCTGTTTGGTTATGTTCTTTTATGTAGATTGTAATTACTGATAGCATGTTAGTATGGTGTGATCACTATAATGCATGGAGAAATTTCTTATGTTTTTGGAGTAAGAGTGGGTAGTTTATATTTACTGTTGTAATATTTATATATATTGTTTACTTTAGTGTATAACATCTAAACACTCTTAATAGATGGAGGAGACAAATAGTCCTAGTGTGCAATTGCAAGGTGACAACTCTAGAATCAATCCAACTTCCTCTACAAATACATTGCAATCGCAAACGAACCTATCCAAAAAAGTTGAAAAACCATCGGTGAATCAGTCTGTTGTATGGGAATATTCAAAAAAATAGAACCAGTTGATAAGAACAACCCTAAGGCAATGTGCAATTATTGCAATAGGGTGTTATGGTGTCACTGAAAAAATGGTACTTCAGGCATGATGAGCAACCTTACCACTAGATGTCCAACCTCTCCACTTAGAAAATCGAATATACCCAAAGGTCAAACTTTGTTGCAAATGCCAGTTAAGACTACAATAGAAGGCAATCAAGGAGTAGGATTTGTGAAATATGATCCGATTAAAGCAAGAAATTTGGTTGTGCGGTATTTTATCAAAGAGGAGTTGCCTTTTAGGCATGTGGAGAGTGATGGGTTTAGAGAATTGATGAATGGAATTGAACCAAGGTTCAATCCACCAAATCGCAATACTCTATAAAAAGATTGCATGAAACTATATGAGGAAGAAAAACTTAAGTTGAAAAAAGTTTTGAACAGTAAAAGGGTTTGCATAACTACTGATACATGGACATCTTTTCAAAATTTGAACTACATGGTTGTTACCGCTAGCTTCATAGATCATGATTGGAAAATGCATAAGAAAATAATCAAATTTGGCATGATTTCTAGTCATATAGGTGATGATCTTGGAAGATTGGTGGAGAGTACAATGATGGAGTGGGGGATTGATAGTTTGTTCACTATTACTGTTGATAATGCTACAAACAATGATGCGATAATCAAGTTTTTGAAAAGGAGGTTGAAGGCCAAGCCTTATTCTGTTTTGGGATGTGAATTTCTTCATGTGCGGTTTGCCGCTCATATTTTAAATTTTGTTGTAACTGAAGGGTTGAAAGGATTGGGTGCTTGTGTTTCTAATATAAGGAATGCAGCAAAATTTGTGAGGTCCTCACCGGCGAGGATGACAAAGTTTAAATCATGTACATGTACGAAGATGGTATGTCTAGATGTTCAAACAAGATGAAATTCTACGTACTTAATGTTGAGCTCTGCTGAGAAATATGAAAAAGCTTTTGCCCTACTTGAGGAGGATGAGGATAATCATTTTGTTACTCCTAGCTCTNCAAGGTTCAATCCACCAAGTCGCAATACTCTACAAAAAGATTACATGAAACTATATGAGGAAGAAAAACTTAAGTTGAAAAAAGTTTTGAACAGTAAAAGGGTTTGCATAACTACTGATACATGGACATCTCTTCAAAATTTGAACTACATGGTTGTTACCGCTAGCTTCATAGATCATGATTGGAAAATGCATAAGAAAATAATCAAATTTGGCATGATTTCTAGTCATATAGGTGATGATCTTGGAAGATTGGTGGAGAGTACAATGATGGAGTGGGGGGGATTGATAGTTTGTTCACTATTACTGTTGATAATGCTACAAACAATGATGCGATAATCAAGTTTTTGAAAAGGAGGCTGAAGGCCAAGCCTTATTCTGTTTTGGGATGTGAATTTCTCCATGTGCGGTTTGCCGCTCATATTTTAAATTTTGTTGTAACTGAAGGGTTGAAAGGATTGGGTGCTTGTGTTTCTAATATAAGGAATGCAGCGAAATTTGTGAGGTCCTCACCGGCGAGGATGACAAAGTTTAACTCATGTACATGTACGAAGATGGTATGTCTAGATATTCAAACAAGATGAAATTCTACGTACTTAATGTTGAGCTCTGCTGAGAAATATGAAAAAGTTTTTGCCCTACTTGAGGAGGATGAGGGTAATCATTTTGTTGCTCCTAGCTCTATTGATTGGGAAAATGCTAGGATATTTGTGAAGTATTTGAAATCTTTTTATGACGTCACATTGAAGTTCTCTACTTTAAAAAATGTTACCTCCAACTCATATTTCATTTAACTTTGTATTATTTAAAATACTTTGAATGGTGGTATTTTTAGTGATAATCCTATCCTTAGTTCAGTAAGTTTGGATATGAAAACAAAGTATGATAAGTATTGGGAGACTATGGAGAGGATTAACTTATTGTTGTATGTGGCTTTTGTTCTTGACCCACATTCCAAGTTGAAGGGGTTTGTATTTTGGTTGAGAATATGCAATGATGTTGATTGGGCTAAATATATCGAGGAAAGTGTGGACTCCCTCTTGAACCGTTTGTGGGATCAATACAATTTGTTTCATGGGGATGATGGGTCATCTAACTTTGATGAAGGTATAAAAAGTTCAACTCCTATTTTTTCAAATGTTGATGATGAAGACTTGGAGGATCAAGATGTGAAATTTTTAAAGGTGTTCTCCCAACACCAAGAAGAGAATGACTAGGAGGGTAAGTTGGAGGTGGATCGATATTTGTCTGATTGGTGTGAAGCAGCAACCCAAGATTTTAATATCTTACTTTGGTGGAAGGTTAATGCACCCAAATATCCTATTCTTGCAGAGGTAGCCCGTGATGTATTAGCTATTCCTATTTTCACTGTTGCATTTGAGTTTGCCTTCAGCAATGGAGGACGTATATTAGATTCATTTAGGAGTTCATTATCTCCATTTACAGTTGAAGCCTTGATTTGCACACAAAACTGGTTAAAGAGCTGCCCAAATAACATTGAGGAGATGCAGAAGTTTATGGGAATGAAAAGCTATGATGAGCATGGTAACTAAATAATTATAAATTCATTACTTTTTAGTATTTACTATGTCTTCATAGTTTGACATTTTATATATTATGATATGAAAAATGGCAAAATGCCATGATTTTAATATTAATCATTCTTATCTTTGTTTGTTGTTTTATTCACTGGATATTGCTAGATGATTTCTAAAGCTCGTGTGACATGCTAGATGATTTGATGATTTTTGAAGCTTGTGTAATATTGTGTTTGTAATATGTTTATGAGCTATTTTTACTGTAAGGGGTATTTCTTTTGGTTAGTAGATTATTTAAATACTTGTTTTTTTTTATTATTATTATTATTATTTGAATTGTTGTAGTAATGGGGTATTTCTTGTGCATGTTGGTTTGTTNGATATGAAAAATGGCAAAATGCCATGATTTTAATATTAATCATTCTTATCTTTGTTTGTTGTTTTATTCACTGGATATTGCTAGATGATTTCTAAAGCTCGTGTGACATGCTAGATGATTTGATGATTTTTGAAGCTTGTGTAATATTGTGTTTGTAATATGTTTATGAGCTATTTTTACTGTAAGGGGTATTTCTTTTGGTTGGTAGATTATTTAAATACTTGTTTTATTATTATTATTATTATTATTATTATTATTATTTGAATTGTTGTAGTAATGTGGTATTTCTTGTGCATGTTGGTTTGTTTATATGCTTGTTTTTACTTTTTATTGTTTTAAAGTTTTCTTTATGTACCTAATTTAAAATGATTTTTAGGGTATTTTAAAAAATTGATTTTTTATTTCTAAGGCTCATATAGGCAAAAACATTGATTTTTTAGGATTTTTGGGATTTTTTAGGTTTATTTTTTTAATTATTTTGAACAATCATAACAAAGCCTCTTTAATTTGGACAAAAATACTAACATATTTTTTAAAAAATAGCCAACTTATGAAAAAAAAAAAAAAAAAAAAAGGGGCTTATATTAGGCCTAATACCTAAAATAAGCACAAAAAGTAATTTTTTAAAAAAATTGGTTACCAGACCGGGTACAACCGGAACCGGCAGGTAACCGGGACCCCGGGTTCCGGTTTCCCAAAACAAGGAACCGGGGTACCCCGACCCCGGTTCCAGTTCCCGGTTTTGGGCAAAAACCGGAAAACCGAACCGGGTTGACACCCCTAGTTAAAACTCACTTGGAATGAAAAGCGCCTCTGACTAATCCGACTGATCTGGGTTCTCCAAATATGTGGAAAACCTTCTATTAGTTCTATTTCTATTAAAACAACTCTAGAGCAAGGAAAACAGAAGCTATGGGACGGCTGGTTAAAATAGGGTTTCCTGTCACACTCTGGCCATATGTTTGGCCTCGTGGTCGTACGTCCACTATAACACGTAGGGCCATATGTCCGATCTTAAGACTATACGTCCGCTCTGAGGTTTTCAGGGAAAACCTCATTTTCTCTCTATTGTCCACCTATTCTCCGACTCCTAGGGCTATCACGGACTCCCTAAGGCTTCCTAACTCGGATTGAAACCTCCATTCAACGTAACAATGCTAAATTAACAAAATGCTAACCTAAACAGGATTTAAGGCGTAACTAAGCTAATTAACAACTACAACTAGCTACATCAAAACAATAATCGAGCAGCATAATGACGTATTAAAAAGCTAAGGAACCGAATGTTACCTCCTTGAAGCAAAACTTCAAGAGTTCCTCCTCACGAAAGCTCCGAAACACACAAAGACCTAACAAACA
>VIBQ01000093.1:19685-137197 GCA_006937295.1 Carpinus fangiana | reverse complement strand
GGGGGATATTTATAGGCTAAATTTAGGGTTTCCACACAGCCAGGTCAGATAATGTGTGTTCGATCACACTAAGTGCGTTCGAACGCACTCGTGCATGAATTTCGGCATTCGATGGGCACAAGTGCGTTCGAATGTAAAATGTGCGTTCGAACACACTGCCTTCAGAATTAGCCCTCACATGTGAAATACAAAGTTGTAGATCTTTGAGTTAGCTTTTTAAAGACACCAAGATCACCCCAATCGGAGGTCTACAACTCCAGATATGGTCGTTTTGGTGGGACTCGTCGGGTGCGAATTATCGCTCAACTCAAATTTGCTGTCAAAGCTCCCTGAACTGTCTTAAGCCCCAGAGTTGATGGCATTAGCCCCAAATGCAACTTAACAACCTGCAAAACACTAAAACACCAAAACTAACCAAAACATTAGAAATTAACAATACTAAGAGCCTAACGAATGTAAATTAAGGGGTTCAAATAAGCACTTTTAGGCACTCATCAATAAACTTCCCCATGTGATTTACTATGCGAGTAGGACTCTGAATGATGCACAACTCAATTACTCCACCACAAAAAAAGAGTTATTGGCGGTCATTTTTGCGCTGGACAAGTTTAGATCCTATTTGTTAGGATCTAAAATCATTATCTATTCGGATCACGCGGCATTGAAGTATCTTTTTTCCAAGAAAGATGCTAAATCCCGCTTGATCCAATGGATTTTGCTGCTTCAAGAGTTCGACATAGAAATTCAGGATAAGAAGGGTTCCGAAAATGTGGTGGCAGATCATTTGTCAAGGTTGAACATGGATTTCACCGAGGACGCCACCCCCATTTCTGAGACCTTTCCTGATGAGCAATTGATGCACATTGCTCATGATCCCGCACCTTGGTTCGCTGACATAGTGAACTATCTTGTTACAGGCCAAATGCCTTTGCATTGGGGGCAACAAGATAAGATCAAATTTTTGTCCAAGGTGAAAACTTTTCTTTGGGATGATCCTTAAAACTTTTCTTTGGGATGATCAAATTTATCATTCGGTCAGTTTTCCCTCATGGAGCCATCGAGATTGAGGATCCCAAGAATGGTAACACCTTTAAGGCTAATGGACAAAGATTAAAACCATTCTTGGAGTTGAGAAGTAAGAAGGTGGAGACGACTCTGTTGGAGGATCTGAGTTATTCAGAGTGATGATCATCTCCTGTGGAAAGTCTGGCCGAAGAATTTAAACTTAGCGCTTGTGGGAGGCACCCCTTATTATTTTCCTTGTGATTTGATTTGATTTCGTTTGTCTGTTTTGTTTTTGTTTTTCTCATATTTTTTAGGTCAAGTGTTTATCATTCAAGTTTGGGGGAGCGTTCTGTTATGTTATTCCTAACTTGCACCATTCCTCTGGTATTGTATTTCTAGACACATTGGGGACAATGTGCCATTTTAGTTTGGGGGTGGGGTAGACATTTCTGTCTTTCTTTATTATTTGTGTTGTTCTTTCTTTTTGTTAAAAAAAAAATTAACAAAAAAAAATTGCTATGTTGTTGATTGGGCATGACATACATCATAACTGTGGATTGCATGTCATTGGTGTGTTTAATTTGTCTGAACATTGCATATCATTAGAAATATCAGTTTTTTATTCATGTGTTGGATTAAAGAGACTTCACTTGTTTGATTAATTTTTCACATACACACTAGCATAGGATCTGTGAGGTATGAGATTTGACTTAAGGAGTGTTTTTCTTGAGATTTTTAGGTTGATGTGATGTGATGATGAAAACCTTGGCTAAAAAAAAAAAATCATCATAAGTTGAGCTTTCATTGAGTAACCGGACCTCTTGCCTCACCAAGCAATGAGTGTTCGTGTAAAAAGATGAGAAATTCTAGCTAAGTGATTGTATGGATAGTTAGGCTTCGTAACTCTTTTTGACTTGAGTAATTAAGCCCTTAGAAATGTCTCTACATCTAATGCCCTAAAACCTCCTGTTTTGGGAGTCATTGGCCCAACACTCGTTACATAAGTCATTTAGAAGCTTAAGGGAGTCAAGCATTGCACAGCCTACACAAAAAAAATTGTACTTCTCGATTCAAGCCTTGGTTGTTTTTATCACATTGCATGATTATGAATTTTGGGATACACGTCTTTTGAAAAATTGAAACCTCATGAGCCTGTGTTAGTTCACTTTGCACTTTTTGAAGCATGTGTTGTCTCAATTTTCCAGCCGTGAGTTGAATGATGTTTGGATGCCTGGATGATGTGGTTCGTATGTTCATGTGCTTATGTGAAAGACTTATCTATCAATAACATAGTGCCAAACAAAATATTTTGTGTGTGGGTATCATTGCTGGTAAACCCTCATGATACTTCACTCGTCCTCTAAGGATGCCTAGGGGTTTAAAAGGCTTGTTGCATATGCTAAACGCAATCGTTTCTCCCACGAAAGCGGATTTATGTTTCTTATTTTTTATGTGTTTTTCATTTTGTTTTGCTAAGGGCCTAGCAAAAATGTAAGTTTAGGGGTATTTGATGAGTGCCATATATTGTATATTTGGGCCCCTTAAACTTATGTTTGTTAAGCTCTTAGCCTTGTTATTTTCTAATGTTTTTGTTAGTTTTAGTGTTTTATTGTGCTGCAAGTCATTGCCATAAAAGAGCGGTTTAAAGGGTGGACTTGAGCAAAGAAGTCCCTGTTAGTGCACTCGATCGCATGAGAGCTGCGATCGAGCGCACATGCGCTCGAGCCCAAGATCCATGATCGAGCGTACTCCACGTACGCCCGTGTTTCCCGCGAAGCCCTAGCTCCATCGCTTTCATTGCTGCGCCATGGGATTATTAAGCTGTTACGTGTGCTCAGCGCAAGCATACACGATCGAGCACACAAGAGCTACGCTCGAGCGCACTTGGTGCGGTCGAGTGCATTTACTCTAACCTGACAGCAGATATTTTGCTTATAAATAGGACCCTTATAGATTTTTGTAACCCTACATTTTGAGAGCGCCTTTTGAGAGCAGAAACCTACTGTTTGGCATTCTTAGCCTTTCTTAACGTCAATCTTTTATTAGCTTTAAATTTATTATGTTTTCCTTTGATTTATCTTTGTCTCTCTTTAGTATGAGAGGCTAAATCTTCAACTAAGGTTGAAAATGAAGCCTCACCTTTGAATTTTTACATGTTTTTATGTTGAGTTCATTTTCATACCATCGTTTAAATTAATGCACATTCGTTTCAATTCAAAACATGACATAGTTGTTATTGACTGTTGTTTATGATTCATTAACATCCAACATTCGTTGTGTTCCAATCAGGGGGTACATCAGATGATTCTATCGAGATTAAATATCCGTTGTGACTCTTTAACGGTAAATACTTCGAATAGTTTGACAAGTTTTCATAACAACAATAGAGTATGCATAAAGCGTAATCAATAGACGGATGAGTGAACAAAGCATGTTAACATGTAATTTTGATTTGGTGAGGCTGATTCTAAAACCTTAGTATTTTTCTTTGTTTGATTTAAAGCTTTTAGGCTAGTTTTTGTTTTCGTTTGATAAAACATTCAAACCTAGAAACTAGGTTAAAGTAGGATTAGTCTAGACTTAGGATTGATTTTTAACAAATGCGATTCCCTATGGATCAATCTCGTACTTGCGCAGCACTACATTGACAACAATTCGTACGCTTGAGAGTACACTATTATTTGTACACTAGGGCTATGAATACGACTATGATCAACATATGTTGGGGAGGATTTGGCTTTGCTAGAAGAAGACAGATTTTGCAGTGATTGTTCTTGATAAGTGTGCACAGAGTATTAATTGTGTCATAAATTCCTTTAAGAATAATCTCTGCTGGTGTCATTCTTTTATATATTTGGATAACAAGGGTGTGGATAGGAAGCTGCCGTGGGTTAATCTAGCTTCTATGAAGGTTAGAGTAGCTAGTAATCCTTGGATGATATGTGGCGATATTAATGTTGTCAAATCTTTAGCAGAAAAGTGGGGGTCTGATAAGTTGAACTCCTATGAAGTTGAGTTTGGGCAGTGTTTAAATGATTTGGAGGTTCTAAACCTCAATTTCAGTGGCTGCTTTTATACTTGGACTAATAAAAGTGAGGAGCCTCGGTTTGTAGCTAGGAAGCTGGATAGAGTCTTGGCTAATGAGTTCTGAATGAGTTACTTTGGTAAGACTATTGAGGAATTCTTTCCAGGGGGAATTTCTGATCACTCCCCTGCTGTTATTTCAGTAGGTAGTTTGCAGAGTTTTGGTCCTAAGCCTTTCAAGTTTTTTAATTACTTGTTGGAGCATAAGGATTTTCTGAGTTGGGTTAAGGATGGATGGGATATTCAGGTGGATGGAGTTCCTATGTACTAGTTGTATGCCAAGCTTAAAGTTGTGAAAGTTTTCTTAAAGAGACAAAACCTGGCTTGCTTTGGGAATTTGCAGAAGAGAGTTATGGAGGCTAGAGATAATCTTGATTTAGCTGAGAATGACGTTATTGCTTCCTTTGGTAGGGCTAACTGTATGATCAAGGAGAGGGAGTGTCTTCATGCTTATGTGTCTATCACAAAAGCTGAGGAAGCTTTCTTAAAACAAAAAGCTAAAAACCAATGGTTGCAACTAGGTGATCAAAATACTAGCTTCTTTCATCGTTCTCTTGGGGTTCAAAATGTAAAGAACACCATCACTCAGTTATGGAATGAGCATGGAATTTGAGTGGAGAATGTTGAACAAATCAAATAGGTGGCTGATCGGTGTCAAATATTGTATATTCGACCCCCCCTTAACTTATGTTTGTTAGGCTCTTAGTTTTGTTAATATCTAATATTTTGAGTTGTTTTAATGTTTTAGTGTGTTGTAGGTCATTGGTGCGAATTGTGGTTCAAAGGGGCGAAATTAAGCAAAGATGGAACTTTAGCCTCTGTAAGTGCGATCAAACACACTTAGTGCAATCGAACGCACTACGGTCAAACGCAGAAGCCACGTTCGATCGCACGCCTCGTTAGCCCGCATTTCCCCCGTCGCCCTAGCCGGCCCTATCGTTCATCGCTTCAACCTCGCACCGTGGGCAGTTATGTGCAATCGAACGCATTGCGGTAGAACGCAATGCCAATGATCGAACATACGCGGCACTGCGATGCACCTGTGACCGAACGCATGTCAGAAGATCGAACGCACGTAGGGATGCGATCGATCACACCCCCTGCGATCGAACACACCCCTAACCTGGTAGCACATTTAATTTTGTCTATAAATAAGACATTGATGTATTTCGTATTTTTCACGTTTGGGAGGTGCCTCTAGGGCCTCAAACCCTCTGTTTTCTACTGTAAAGCCCTCCTAAATTGTCATATATTTATTTAATATTTTATTTTGCTTTTATTTAGTCTCTTATTCCCTTCACCATGTTTTTATCTACATATTTTTATGCTTAGTTTAATACTCCATTTGTCGTTTACTGTTTGGCTTGTTCGTTTCAATTCAATTTCGTGACAAAATTGCGTTAATTGTTGTTTATGAATCGTTTAACGTCAACAGTCATTGCAACCGGAGATACATCGGATGATTCATCTTCGGACCAATATCCGTTGTGACCTCTTAAAATAGTGTTTGCGTCGATTAGTTCGACAAGATTTCGTAATGACAATAGGACATGCATTAGTACTTAATTGATAGACGGATGTATGACTAATTGATAGCAAATAGAATATGCCTAGTAGCGTAATCGTTTTTTATGTATGACTAAGCATGACATTACGTATTTAATATGGTGAGGTGGATTCTAGACATTAGTTTTTTTTTTATTTCTTTATTTTATTGCATTTAATTTAGTTTTTATATTCTACACGCCACATGCTTGTTATTTGGAACTAGGTTAAGATAGGATTAGTTTAGGTGATTTAAATTGATTTTTACACAAAGAATGATTCTCTGTGGGATTCGACCTCGCACTTGCACACCCGCTACACTGCATAACAACTCATGCAATTGACGAGTACAATTAAATTTGTGCATCAGTGGCTGTGAAGTTTTATGAAAAGCTGTTAGGGACTAACCAAATTCAGTTTACAAAGAGAAGGAAGATGGGATTAGGTCTCTTATTCCTACTGCTATTCCTTCTAGTAAGATAGCTATGTTGGAGAGGGAGGTTACTACTGAAGAGATAATGGATACTTGGTTTCATATGCCTACAAATAAAGCTCTGGTCCTAATGGTTATTTAGGAGAGTTTTTTAAGGAATCATAGCCTGTAGTTGGTGAAAGGGGGGTGGCTGCTATTGTAGTGAGCAAAATAAATAACTAAGTTTAAGTAGCTTAGTTAGAGGGTTAATTTGGACTTTGGGTCATTAGGATATGCCAGAAGGGCATTGATCGCACCAAATTTAGTACTCGCAATAGAACGAACCATGGTTCGTATAGCGTTTGTGCAAGTACGAAATCGTATCCACAGAGAACCGTGAGTGTTTAAACAAACTAATTTTACGTCTAGATTTATGTTATCTTAACCTAGTTCCAAGTGGGTGTTTGTGTAATATCGGAAACATAGACTAAATTAATGCAGTGAAATAAACGAACAAACAGCTTAGGTTAAGGATTTCACCTCACCAAATCAAGAATGCTAATTAAAAACACTAAGCTAATTAATCCGTCTATCGATGGAATCAAAACTTAATCTCTTGCGCCTATCGAAGGATTCCAAGAATCCGTCCCTTTGACAAAAGGCAAACCATAAACGATTTAGGCCAAAGGATCCAAAGTGAATATGATTTAACACAAACTACAATGGATAAATGAACGTAAATCGAAGGATCGAATGTATCCATCGGACGAAAAACTAAGAATAAACGACTTCGGCACAATCATACTTGATTTTGTCACTAAACCAAATAGAAACGATAAAGCTATATTAAGGATGGAATTAAATAAGCTTAATGTAAATAACAAGCATAAAAATCAATGGTGAGGCTTCATCCTCAACCTTAGTTAAGGATTTAGCCTCCCATGTAAAAAGGAAGCAAGAACAACATAAAGTAAAGCATTAAATTAAATAAAGCAATAAAGTTCTATAATAAAAATGGGCAGAGCAGAGCCACACGGAGGCAAATGCTCTAAAAATGCACCCCAAAAAATGTCTAGATGAAAATTTACACAAGTGTTCTATTTATAGAAAACTAAGGTGCTGCCAAGTCACAAAGGTGCACTCAATCGCAGGCGGTGCGCTCGAGCGCAGGCATGTATGCGATCAATCGTTGAAAGCGCCCTCGATCGCTCGCAACTGCCTCAGAAGTTCCATGGCGCAAGACTAAAAGCGATGGTGGCTAGGGCAACGCGTGAGACACGGGCTGACAAGGCATGCGCTTGATTGCGTTCCTTGGGCTCGATCGTAGTGCGCTCGATCGCTCCTCGTGCGCTCGAGCGCAGTGGCAGGGAACACAACTTCAATTCTTATTCCTTTTTCCCCCCTTTGACCGTAATATGAATGCAAGGACCTACAACACCATAAAACACTAAAACAAACTAAAAGGTTAGATATTAACAAGACTAAAGGCTTAACAAACATAAATTAAGGGGTCCGGATAATCACTAAATGGTGCTCATCAGGCATTTTGGGGGAAATTAGACTTCTAGACTGGACGTACGCTAAGGTTGGCACACGTACACTCATGTCTTTTGTACAGATGTATGCGGAAATACTAGACGTACGCTATTGTTTGTAGTACGGACGTACGCTAACAAATAGTATGCCGTACTTTGTGAATTGTGCACGGATGAACGCTCAAAAGTACCGGATGTACGCTACTTTTTTGATTAACCACTGGATAATACCTGGACGTACGAAGCTGCCTTTGGACCGCTGTGTAATAGTGTGCGGACATACGCCCCTAGGACCGGATATCTGCTGCTTTCTAGCCCTATAAATACCCCTCACCCCCTCGCCCATTTCACACCCATTCTCGCCCATAACCCCTCTAGAGCTCCCAGGCTGCGAAAATCCTCCCTGTGTGAGTGTTTTGTGTGAGATTTGTGAGTTCGAAGCAAATGGAGTGGAGGTTCTTGAAGTTTCGCTTCAAGGAGGTAATTCTCGGTTGCCTAACTCTTTAATTACGTCGTTATGCTACTCGATTATTGTCTTGTGTTGGTAGTCGTAGTTTTAGCTTTAGTTATGCTTTAGATCTTGTTTAGATCAGCATTATGTTAACTTAGCATGATCGCGCTGCATGGAGGTTTCATTTCGACGTAGGAGACCTTAGGAAGCCATTTGGTAGGCTTAGGAGTTGGTTTGGAGAATAGGAGGACAAGTGGAGAAAATGAGGTTCTCCTTGAAAACCTTGAAGCGAACGTACGGTATTGAAACTGGACGTACGGTCCGAAGTATCACAGCGTACATACAGCCCTGAGCCCGAACGTCCAATCCAGAGTGTGACAGGGATCTTTATTCTCACCAGCCATCTCATAGCTCATGTTTCCTTATTCTAGAGTTTTTTTAGTAGAAATAGAACTAATGATATGTCTTTTCTCAAGGGAATTATAAGGAGGGGCTTCACGACCCTGGTGAGTGCAAACTCATATGGATGATTTACTGTTACTTTTGTTGCATTGCATATCTATTTTATATATATTAAACATGCATATTTTGCAACTCTCATGAAATACATTTTGGAACTGCTGAGAACTCTCTTTTGTGAAAACGTGTGTCGAATAATAAGATAATAATGAGACTTGTAAAACTATGCATGTAAAAGACTAATAATACTAATTGCATCGTATGACATGGTACAACGGTGTGTGCGGTATAATGGCCATGAGCTTACTATACGGGTTAACTTTATGGTCAAATGTATGTGTGTGGGCTTTGGATCCAATGGTTTCGTGGCCAAGATGCAGCCATTCCCAATGGATGGTCACTATAGGACGGACATTATTAGCGGTGTGGGCCACCCAAGGTCGAACTCGGTCGTCCCGCTAGTGTTATGTACGGTGACTGTGCAATGGCTGGGACACCGGCATTGTACTACAGGTCCCTTGGGACAGCGTCAACCATGCTGAGAAGGGGTAATATCTCGGGCAGACCATACTGTTGAATTATTACTATTATTCATGATTATATATATATCACATCCATGATAAACTGTCATCTCATAATGATGCATGTGCTTTATAAACAATTGATTTCACCATTTAATGACGGGTACGTCATGTGCATTTCTACTCATTAAGTCGTCGGACTTACACTTGTATTATTACCCTTTTTTCTCCATATGTACAACTATGCTGTTGTAGATAGTGGATACCGCGAAACATCCGGTTTTGTTGGAGGGTTCGATTCAGGAGAATGCTTGAGGACTTATTGCAAGCTTAAGCGGGTACTCGTGGTAATTAGTACTTTTGAGTTATGTTGTAGACATTAGGACTTGATGCATGCTTGCATATTAAGATATAGAATAGATTCCTTGTAATAATGTTATGTATTATGATTCTAGCTACTTTGATGATCTTTGGCTAGATGCTCTAGTTATAATGATTAATGTTATAAAACTAAATTACTTCCGCTGCTTACTGTTTTCGAGGAGTAGAAGTTCTTGAGTCTTGTCCGAGGTGGAATAAGGCTGGGAGACAAACTGTAGAATTAATTACCAGTTAATTAATTCTTGGGGCGTTACAACTATAAAGGGTTTTTTTGCCTCTGGACTGCTGCTTAAAGAAGTAAGTTCTACTATCCTTACCTTGGTTCTTAAAAGGTGAACCCTTTTGCAATGAGAGATTCTAGACCCATTGCTTGCTGCAATGTGGTGTATAAGTGCATTACTAAGATCATCTCAAATTTAATGCTTCCCCTTTTGAGTGATTTGGTTAGTTTGAATCAGTCAGCTTTTATTCCCTCAATAAGTATCTCTAAAAATGTTCCGTTGGCTCAGGAAATTGTTAGAGATTATCACAAAGGGTAAAGTGAATCCTTGGTGTACTTTGAAGATTAATCTGATGAACGCATATGATTCTGTTAATAGGGATTTCATGATGCATAGCCTTCATTGCTTTGGCTTCCTTGAGAAATTCCTAAGATGGATTAAGGAATTACCTCTCCTTGGTTTTCCATTTGTCTGAATGGGACTTTGGTTGGTTATTTTGAGGGAAGGAAGAGGCTGAGGTAGGGGGATCCCTTATCTCCCGATCTTTTTGTGCTAGCTATGGAGGTGTTTTCTTGGATTATGGTTGACTTTACAACTGATGGCTCAGGTTTTAAATTTCATCCTAAGTGTTTGAAGTTAAAACTTACTCATTTGTGCTTTGCAGATGATCTCCTAATTTTTTCTGAGGCTAGTTTGAGGTCCATACACATTATTAAAGTTGCTTTGCTTGAGTTTGAAGAACTTTCTGGTCTTAAAGCTAATCCTTCTAAAAGCTCTTTTTTTTTGTTCTAGTATTTTGGATAGAGTGAAGCAGTTATTGTTGGGTGAATTGAAGTTGAATGCAGGGCATCTTCCAGTCAAGTACTTGGGGGTTCCTCTCATTTTCACTAAACTGTCTACAGCAGATTGTGGAGCTTTGTTGGATAAAATTACAGGGCGCATTGACTCTTGGCTGTCTAGGAATCTTTCCTATGCATGAAGGCTTTAACTGCTGTCATCTATTCTATACAGTTTTCAGGTTTATTAGACTAGAATATTTATTTTCCTTAAGTCTATCATCAAGGCTATCGAGTAGAAATTTAATAGGTTTCTCTGGAATGGGGAATCTGATGGCTTTGCTAAGGCAAAGGTTTCCTAGAAAGATGTGTGCTACCCTAAGAGGCAAGGAGGCTTGGGGTTGAAATGTTTGGAAGTTTGGAATCAGACCTCTATGCTTAGGCATGTTTGGAGCCTGTTTGCTAGGTCTGGTTCTATTTGGGTAGCTTGGGTAAAGGAAAACCTTCTGAAAAGAAAGAGCTTTTGGAGTGTTGGTATCCCACAATCTTGCTTTTAGAGTTGGAGAAAAATCTTAAAGCTGAGGGATGTTGCTAAGAGGTTATTAAAGTTTGAGGTTGGAAATGGGGAGAATATTTATATGTGGCTGGACTCTTGGCACCCCTCTGGTATTCTATTGGAGACTTTTGGTTAGAAGGTGGTTTATGATGCTCAGAGTAGTGTGGAGGCTAAACTTTCCTTTGTTATTCTTAATGGAGACTGGCTTTGGGAACCAGCCAGATCTGAGGCCTTAGTTGAGATTCAATCTAGGCTTCCTATAGTAAGTTTAGGTCTTCGTGAAAAGGCTATTTGGACTGCCACTAAGAAAGGCTGCTATGTTAGCTTAGAAACTTGGCAGATTCTTAGAGAGAAGAAGGTGGAGATTGATTGGTGGAAACTGGTGTGGTTCCCTTTAGCCATTCCTAAACAAGCTTTCATTTTATGGCTTGCTATGTAGGATAGGCTTCTAACAGGGAATCGTTTGTTTAAAATGGGATATAATGGAGATGTTAAGTCCTTCTTCTGCCATAATGAGACTGAAAGTAGGGAGCGTCTATTCTTTGAATGCAGCTTTAGCTATCGAATTTGGAAGTTCTTTATGTTTAGATGTAGCGAGAACAGCACTTCTGTAATTTGGGATGAGATTATTCAACTGGGAATCAGTAATTAGGGGAATAAAGGTCTAAAAGGTATCCTAGGCCGTTTGGTGTTGGGTTTTGTAATCTATCACCTTTGGCGTACTAGGAATGAAATTAAGCACTCTGGACAACCTCTCACTAAAGAACAACTGCTAAAGAGAATTCTTTGGGAAGTAAGGGCTAGGATAATTGGAAAGGGAAATTTTCCTAAGATTAGAGAGAATCTTGTCTTAGTGTCTTTATGGAATTTGCGTGCAGATTTGTTGATGTAAGTTGTTTTCTGCAGGACGTGTTTTGGTGGTCTGCTAGCTGGTTTGTTTGCTTTTTGTGAGGTTTTGCCTCTGGTTTGGGAGGCTGTTTGTTGGTTATTTTTCTGCAGGTTTATTGTTCTGCAGTTTTGTCCTTGTGTTTAGTCTAGTTTGTTAAGCCTCTGTGAGGCTTTGTTTTAGCTCGTTGACGAGGCTTGTACTTGGTGTTTTGTTTTTGTGCTTTAATGAAGGTTGCTTATTCATCAAAAAAAAATAAAAAAAATTGGAAGTCATTTTTATCTTTTTATTGGCATAGGGGAGGACATTAACAATTTTTTAATATAGGAAAAGTCCAAACTTTCGATTATGACAATTTCTTCTCCCAAAATACCAAAAACTGTCAAATGTTCCCAATGACGAAACTACCCTTAGCAAAATTAAAACAAAAATACTAAAACTTTTGAAAAAACCTAAAACTAACCAAAAGAAAAAGTCCAAGCGGTGGCCAACTTTTTTTTTTTTTTAAAAAAAAAAAATCCTTTTTTATAAGAAAAAAATATTAAAAAAAATTTATTTTTTAATAATTTTTTTAAATAAAATTTGTGTGTAAAAAAAATTAAAAATTTTAGTTTTAAAAAATTTTCGTTTATAAAAAACATATAAAAATTTATTTTTAAATTAAAATTTTTCATTTTTCATTTTTATTTTTTAATTTGTAAGGGTATTTTTATCTTATTGAGAAATCTATTGGAGCATTTTTGTTTTATTGCTAGTCTTGGGAAACATTTACAATTTTTTGGTAGTTTGGGGAGAATATTATCACAATTAAAAGTTTAGAAGGGACATTGTCAATTTGATGATAATTTAAAGGGGTATGTGGACTTTACCCTAGTTTAAAGAAAATATTGTCCTAGTTGACAATTTCAAATGAATATTGTCCTACTTGACAATTTCAAATGAATATTGTCAATTTGGTAATAGTTTGAAGGTATGTAGACACTAGACTTCACCCTAATTTTATTTTTATTTATTTTTTGCAATCAATTTTTTTTAACCTATCAAGCTCAAGCTCAACTCAAGCACTATGAGCTCCACCCAGTAAGAAAAACTTGAACATTGCCAATTTGGTGATAATTTGAGAATATGTAAACTTTGTCTGATTTTTAATTATTTTTACAATCAATTACCAAAAAAAAAAAAAAAAAAGAAGCCATCAAGCTCAAGCTCAACTCAAGCACCGCAGGAGCTCCAATCAGTGAGAAAAACTTGAGCCAATTCCAAACATAAGTCCCAAGCTCAGCTAGGGTTCGAGCTGAGGTTGAGCATCTATATAAGTTTCTCTCGGCTAAGTGGAATACCAACCCTATTTATATCAAGTCATTACAACTTAAAATGCCGTTATGAGGTATATGCAGACATGTTTTTCTTGCTATTTTCGGGGGCCAAATTGAATTTGAATTGCTTGAAAGTAAGAGAAATATTAGCAAGTAACATTTCAGATTCATTTATTGTCTCTTTTTTTTTTCTACCATTTACAAATTAAGGGATCCAAAGTAACTGGAGTTCCCAATTAGTAAATCAAGCATGTCATCCGGAGTTAGGAAAGTTGTTCCACCAATAATCAATTCGATATCTGGTCTTCCACTTTCAGATAAAGCCTCCTGAGCTTCACGTACCTTGTGACACAAAATGACAATGTTACGTACGTTTCAAAAAAGCTGTGAATGGGAAATGTTTTATGCCCTAAAAAATGCAAACCATTTTACAGAAAAAACAAAGGATGTTTTATGGTTAATCCAAAATGTTTTACAGTTGACCAAGTTTTCCAAGTATAACTAAAACGTTGGAAAATACTGAACAACGTTTACGTTGAGCCTTTTAGTTGAATTGTTATTTAAATGCAGAAGAAAAATAATGTGAAAGAGCTCAAGAAATTCAGACCTCAAGACCATTGATTCCGCCAACAACAAAAATCAGAATGACGTTTTGGTCGGCAAGACTTGGTTTTGCCTGCACAATTCAAAACGCAGCAGCATTTGCTTATTTGGACTATTGAAGCAAGATTCACATGAAAAAGTCATGGGGCCAAAGCATACCTGCCCAAGGCCAAATCTTCCAAACCCACTTTTAAAAAGTCGCCCAACAGTAGAGGAATGGTACTCCAATCCAGGTACATCATACTTGCCCAACACCCTTGTTAGAAGCTTATAAAGTAATCCTTTACCCGTATAGGGATCTCCACTGAAATTACTTTCTGAAGCAAATGTCCCATCCCTCAATGGCAAGTTTCTCCTTTTCAAGCTAGATAACTTGTGAAGAAACCTGAAAAGGTTATCTACCCTATCACGCAACTCCAACTTCAATTGCATGTCACCATACACTTTTTCTTTATTATTATTAGAATCAGCATCTTCATCACCCCAGCTACCCCATTGATCATCATCGAAATCATCAATTTGTAAATGATCCGAAGACATTTCTTTGGTTTCCTCTGATCTCATCCTGTTTAGGTTGGCTTCAAGGTCTTCTGTTAGACCATGTAGAAACTTTAGTTTTGCTTTTGATGGGTTTTCAAGAATAGCATCTACAATAGCCTCTTTCAGTAGATGCTCCTCTTGCCAGGAAAAAGGGCTATCCAATCCAGATGTCGGGAAATTTTCACCAGCCAAAATATATCCAATAACTGTAAGAAGCAAAGCACCTTGAAAAGAAAGTACTCCCTGTGAAGGCTTCATTTTTCCATTCTTCTCTCCATGCGATCCCATCAAAGCACTCTTATTGACAAGCTCAACAATTTGAGCCGCAAGACTCTGGGTTGTGTCTCCAGCACACGAACTCAATATTTTCTCAGCACTGATAAATGCATCCCACCTGGCAGAATGTGATTCATCAAGGGCAACTAATGCAGCTACTGCTAACTGAATAATTCCTTTGTTTTTCATCAGAGATGGCTGGCTTTTAGCCAACGCTTTAATCATAGGTTGCAAATCTGATTTTGTAGCAAAGCCAGGACGAGTTTTCACATTCACACTTACATTTTCCCGACGAAGAGATTCTTGGAGCCACTTCTTTACCAGAACAGCCCCATCCTTAGTTCTTCTATCCAGTATAGCTTCCAAGTATGGTGTTCCACGAAAATTTTCAGTGGAGACAAAGGAGCCGCTAAATAATTCAATATCAGAGTGAAGTGATATTTCATTGTTAACTTCGTTTCTGAAATTAGTTAAATCAACAATTTCAGAAGCAGATTTACTAGAATCCCATGCACATAGAAAAGCTTCAATGCTTTCTAAAAGTCGAAAATGATCTAATTCACAATCTTCTTCACCTAATATCTTTTGAAGTGGTATCTGAACATCAAGAGGAGCACGCTGTAGATTAGAGGGGCCGTGTTTGAGTTGGGTTTGTGAGCCTTTCATTTGTGTAGAGGAAGCTGCCCTTTCCCTACGTGGCAAAGATGAAAACATACGATCAACAAGTGAATCCCCATGGCAACAAGGGGTCAGAAGATCAAGTGTGCGGTCAATGATTAGTAGCCCCACTGATCGTTTACGACGGCCTACATCATAAAGACTTGACATGTCCATCAATATCTTCCCAACAGTTTTTGACAGATCACCAAGGGAAAATATTTCCATTTTCAAGTCCATCTACAAAATAAAGAAAAAGGGAACATGGTCATAAAGGGAACAACCTAACAAGCTACCACAGGGAACATTAACCTGTCACGTCCTAAAAGGACCAACAAAACGATTTCAAATGGGTATAAACATTTTACATGTTCTCATGGGAATCATTCTTCTTCCTTGATAAGGTTATGTCAAGGAAAGTGACAGCAAGGATATTTTGGTACCCATGATCCTATTCTCCATCTGTTGTTTAATGGGAGAGGAGAAGCCATTTGATCCAAAGAACATTATCCATATTTTAGTCATTTTGACCTTTATATATAAAAGATAATATTTAGTACCATGTGCTTTAGGTCTCACTTAGTACATGCAATGGATATTCATTAGGAAAATAAATAGTTATTACTGGAAATGAAGTAGGGCATAATGGAATGGTTATCATATTCTTTAGTTTGGTGACAACACATATGCCCTAAATAGAATTGAACCAAAATTACTAAAAAACACAAACAAGATTTCTTATTTTTCTAAAAAAATATATATATATATTTGATACGTAGGATCTGTGGCTAGCCACCCACAAAAGAACCTGGGGGTGGCAGCACCATGGTTCTTTTGTGGCAACTCAGCCACTCAAAAAAAACAAAAAGTTAAAAAGAAATTTTTTTTAAAAAAATTATGGCTTCTTTGGAAAAATGTTGGGAATAACTATTCCTAGGAATAGGTCCCTACCAACTAAAAGAATAGTTATTCTATTTTGGGGACCTATTTCGCGAACTAAACGGAACTTTAGTGATTTCAACTTCCATCGAAATTTGTTGTCCAGTCATTTGGAGGATGGGTTAATATATGTAGCCAGACTTAAATGATAAGCTATATGTTAAAAACAATAGGAAATAAATAAAACAAGTTAGAACTTGGCATAGCAATAAAAGAAAACATGTGAAGGTTAAAGCAAGCATAGAGCTTATTACCTTGGCAGCCAGATGGTAAAGAAAATGTGCTGTAAGAGTTGCCCCAGGAGGAAAATCATCTCCATCAGAAGGCAATCCAGTACTTAAGGGAGGCAATCCAGGGCTAAGGGAATCCTCATGTTCAGCTGATAAGTATGCTTCAGCAATTGATCCCTCTGAAGGTAAAACAAAGACTCTTGGTGAAAAAGGACACAAAATCATAGGGAAGTGATGCACAGAAACAACCAATTTTTTCCGTACATCTTCTGTGCAACCTATCAGAGTATTATCATATAAATCTCTTCCACTAGAACTAGCTTCAAGGTGAGGAATGTCCTCTGCAATGGAAGTGAGTTGTGACCACCCTTCATCTTCAAAGGTTAAATTTTCCTGTAAGTTGTTATCTTTTGGCTCTATAGACTTTGAAGATTTCTTAACAAGTTCTTCATAATCTTGGACAAGTAAGGATTCATATTCATGAAATGCATCTGGTCCCAGAGGTGAATCAGTATACGAAGAGTGAGCCATCTGCATTTTGGTATAGCTATTTAGTAAGATTCAGTAGCAACATACAAGATGGATGAAAAATAATAATTTATTTAATGACCTCCCAAATGCTGCAACGTGGATATCATATTTTCAATTTAAACCATTAGTCTTTTCCAAATAATTTCTAGAGGGATTGATGATTACAACATTAATTCCACACATGTTAAATTCATATTAAATTTTATCAGTACAGAAATTCAAAAGAACTACAATACTAAATGGAACCATTTATAACAAGACCTCCATACATATACTACTATTAGCTTTAAAAATTTTAACCGAAATAAGGGCCCATTGGCTGGTACAGCGGAAATGTCTTGAACGAAGGAAATTTCATGGCCAAACACAAGCAAAAATTACTCAAGCTTAGAACATTTATGAGCGCAACTGTTCCCTTTCACAAGCAAAACACTTGCATACCATACTATATGGCAACTGTTGTAAAAAAATGGGGTTCTCTTCTTGAAAATGGAAAACACTTCAAAAATCATAATCCAAACAAGTTTTCGGATGTGGCCCCCAAAAAAAATCATTTTCAATTTTTTTGTTTTTGAAAACACTTTTAAAAAAAAAAAAAAAGTTTTTGTTGATTATTTTCTTTAAAAAATTGTGTTTTTGTTTATTATTTTTTTTAAAAGTTGTTTTGTAACTGGTTTGAAAACTAGAATTAAAAATAAAAAAAATAAAAATTAGTGTCACGTGTTTGAACAGTTTGGCTACTGTCACTGCGTGGCTAGCTGAACAGTCTAATGATGGCCACCACATGGTCACTGGGATTGTCTAGTGACCGCCAAGATCTGCCTGGTGCCACCGCATGGACACCACCTATGGAGGCCAACCTCCAGCAAACCCAAATTTACATTTTTTCTTTTTTTTTTTTCTTCTTCTTTCTTTTATGTTTTGAAAACATGTTTTCAAAATCACTTTTCAAAGTAGTTATCCAAAATATTGTTTAGACATGGCCTTACAAACAACACTTTTTCAGACGTGGCCCCACATTTTAGAAAACATTTATCAAAATTTTTCAGAACATAAAATAGAAGACACTTTTCGAAAACTTTCCCAAACGGGCCCTTGTCTTTCAGTTTTGGTATAGCAGTCAAGAAAAAAGCAAGTATATTAATTATATTATTTTTACAAGTTACCCTTGAAAAACCTAATATTATTTTACCAAAATTATTGATACTTTTTATCTCTTCTCATGATGAGATCAAACAGTCCAAGAACAAGCTTTTAGTCAAATGAACGAATTCAGAACTAACATACAGAAAAATGTGCAGGCAAGTGAAGAAAATGATGAAAGAAAAAAATATGAAATTATTAAACCAAACCCAAAAGCACTAATTCTGAAGAAGCACCTCTGAGATAGATGTAAAAATAGTACAACGGCGAATATCTTGATGCGTGCTTAGGCAACGTAAAATATACCGATGTGCATCACTTAGCAGACGAGATGTGATGACCACTATTTTCTTCACAGTATCAGACTCTGAGTTCCAATCGACCACCTAGAGATGGAAGCAAATAGAAATTATGACATGCTTGAGATAGGGCAATAAATTTGGTATTCTGCAAGATGATTTGCTAGCATAGCATGGCCCATATATTTCTTAATGTTACCAAAAGTTAAGTGTTGACATGGACCCATTCTGTTCATGCAGTAGGTTACATGTGAAATTATTCAAAATTATTCATGACAAGTTGACAGAAGCATGAATAGACATTTCAGGCAATACATGACACAATTAGCTTACCACATCAAGAGAACACATGTTCTCCAAACTGCAAATACTACATACTCCCAGGTCCAGCAACACAGGAAACGCCCCAATAAATTGGAAACTTTCTGTAGATCCAGCATCAAGGTAAAGAGTGCAACCTTCAATGTGCTCTGATATCTAAAGACAAAAACAAATTATTAGAACTGATCAACTGAGCAATGGACTGAGATAATCACAAGTTGAGTTAATACAAAATCAATAGATTTTCAACATCACAAATTTGTGCAGAACAAGTTGCAGAAGTGCAACTGTGATGGATAAAAATAGGCTAAAATTAATGCCATAGGAATCCATACAACTCAAGAGTGCTTCAATATGTAGTTCAACAGAAAAGAGAGACGAAAAAAGAATGCTCCTATGAGTCACTCATAAAGAATTTATTAGGGAGATAAAGATAGCAGAGCATCAAGACGCCATTTATATAGAGGATAAAGAATGCCAGAAGATCCAGCAAAATCACATGGAAAGTGCTGCAGCCCAAAAGCTACTGATTTGAGGTCAAATTAGAAAACCCGACGATCTGAACACCAGTAACAAAATATAGTCAATAACTACTAGAAAAATTGTGAGAAAAATGAAAAAATTTCAACTTGTTAGGTCTTAGAAATTGTCTTCATTCGATGATCAAAACTTTGGTTGTAAATCTATTTTATATCACGCAAGTGTCTTGGCATAAAAAAGGCGGATCTTTGTGTATTGTGGTCTAAGACGTCACTTGGCAGTTAAATAGATGTGATGCTGTCCCTTGCTATGAAGACTTTGAAGAACAAACAATGTTAGATGTCATGGAGGTTCAAGAGAACTTGTTTGGAAACATCACTAAGACGTTAGATAAAAATGCTAACGCCTTTGGATGTGTCAGAAAGTTAGCTATAAAACCCTATCTAGAGTGTTGACGTCAAAAGGGACGTCATGACACTGTGAGGATTTTCGGCTCGTCTAAACTTTCCTGTTAGCAAGATTTGACATATTAAACGTCTGTATTAGAAAAACCTAGTGAAATACAAAGTTGTAGATCTGGTAATCAGCTTTCCAACGCCACTGAATTTGTATTCATTGCAGGTCGAGATAAAAATTTCTGGTGATTTTACTTGGACTAGTTTTTCCTTGACAACTTTTCAGCTTTTAATTTTTTTCATCCTATATATAAATTGGATGCCCCTTTGAGTCTATGGAGACCCTAGAACGAGATTAGAGTTCCACTTGAGAGGTTTCCTTGCTTCTCCCTTGTGAGCCAAGAAGTGTTTGGTTTAGAGCCATTGATTCTTTCCCCTTCATGGACTTTGTAAAGCCTCTCATTTTGAGCCTTGGAACCTTTTAAGAGGATTTGTGCTTTAGTCAATAAATGATTTGTGAAAAGCTTGTAGCTTTCTCTCTCTTGGAGTTTGTTCTTTCAAACCACACCATACATCCTTCAACCGCAAAGAAGTCTACTAGTGGATGGGTAAGGAGAGGCACTCGTAGAAGATCAGCCAAAAGGGAGTTGGAGCAAAGACAAGCAAGGAGCGGGTTGTCCAACATATGGAAAGTATTTTACAAGAGGTAGTAAGTTTACTTTGCCTATGGTTAGTTCATCTACATTACAGTGATTTTCTGGGTTTAACTACCCCAGAGTAGTTAGTTTTACCTTTGATGTGTTTAAACGGTTTCCACTTCATAACCAAAATCCATGTGTTAATTTTGTGGTTCTGATGTTTATGGGGTTTTATGCTTTAATAACTTAGGAGAAATTTCACTTAACCCCCCTTAAACTTTCATTTGCAATCATCCCTCTAAAGTTCAAAAACTCTCAATTTAGTGTATCAAACTTTAAAAAATTTGCAATGTCTCCCCTTCTATTAGGGTTTGGTGTTAAATCAGACGGCAAAGGAGGTGAACAAACCTTTATACCCTTGTAAATTTATAAAATTACAAACTTACCTTATTTAAATAATGTATTTTTAGAAAAATAGGGATATTTTGGAAATTTTCAAGGCATTCGTTAGGATTTCATAGTAAAATCCTAACGGATGGATGACATTGCAAACTTTTTAAAGTTAGATACACTGAATTGAGAGTTTTTGAATTTTAAAGGGCTGATTGGAAAAGCGAAAGTTCAGGAGAATTAAGTGAAGTTTTCCCAATAATTTATCTTGCGATAATTATTGTTTATTGTGATTGGCCATGTTGAAGTTAGAACCCAATCCTTAGCTTTTCAATTGGTATCAAAACGGGTTCACTCCATTTGGACAAATGTCCTCAGTGCATCGGTCTCCTTATTTGCATTCTCATGTTAGGAGAAATGGTAGGGACAAGAAAGAGAAGAATACTTAAGGCATCAAGTGCCATGTGTGTTTTGATCTTGGACAAATTCAAGCTATTTGCCAAATTTTTTGTGATCCAAAATGAATGCCATGAAAGCCACTTTGAAGGATGAGTCACTTTGATGACTTTCCTATGAAGAATCTGACTTGAGGAGTGGTAGCAGGTCTTGTGTGTTTGACACATGTGACCATGGTCTGTCATCCCATAATGATTCAGTTGATGAGGAAGCGGCCTTGTTTGCCAAGAAGTTTTGAAAATCCCTCAAGTTCTATGAGGCTTCTTGCAAGAACTCTTCATTGAATATTGCTAAAGGTGATCCAAGGAGCCCCCCAAGGGAAGAAAGAAAGGCTCAAAAAAGATGAGGATGTACATAGCATTCAATGCTATGAGTGTTCGGGTTCTAGGCATGTTAAGACTGATTGCCCTAATTTTGTGTACACAAAGGGTAAATCCCTTAATGTGTCGTTGAGTGATAAGTAGTCTAACAACTCTGAGGACTCTAACAAGAAGAATGCGAGCTTCAAGGCCTTCTCCAGCTCTTTGGAGAATGCCCATGGTCCTAGTGATTGTGACTCTTCCATTCATGTGGTGACTTGTGATGAGAGTTCACAAGGTGTATTGGATGAGGACAATAATCTCCAAGAGGCCTACAATCAACTCTTCAAGAAGTTGAATGAGGTTGAAATTATTAAGAAATCTATGTGTGAAATTGCATGATTTGAATGTTGTTAATGATTGCTTGAGAAATGAGAATTCAATGCTTGTGAATAAATTTAAATCTCTAGAAGATAATCTTGTTTGTAAATCTAACAAGAAGCACTTATAGAAGATCGGCTGGTAGGGAGCTGGAACAAAGACACACGGGGAGCAGGTCATCCTACAAATGAGAAGTATTTTACTAGGGGATATAAGTTTACTGTGCTTGTAATTAGTTTTTCTACATTATATTGATTTCTTGGGTCTGGCTGATCTAGAGTGGTTTTACCCTTGATCTGTTCAAAGGGTTTTCCACTTTGTAATTAAAATTTATGTGTTGATTTTGTTGTAATGTTTATGTGGTTTATGTTTATCCTGTGATAATTATTGAACGAAGATCTCAGCTTTTTAGCAGAAATCTCAAAACCAGTCTTAATGCTTTAAGAACCAGTCCTAAATACTATTATACAGCCTTATAAACAACTCTGGAAATCAGACTCCCAATTTCTAGAAAATGTCATACATTACTGAACTCTTTTACCAAGTATGACAAATAGGGGTTTCCTAGGACTTTTACTTCAACTCTAGGTTAACAAAACTAACCTAAGCGGGTTGGCGGTGTTACACCATACCATCTTCTCTTCCCCTATACTAGATAGGACATTAGCATAGTACACTGTCTATTAACAAACATCCTCCCACCTTAAACGGCACATCGTATGACCATAAATAACTCTGGTTGTTTATATATTTGATGCTGTATGTTGTATCAAATTTCACGTATTGGTGCTCAAACAAATTATAGAAACACAACTGTTGCACATGATACTTATATAGAAAAATTCAGTATATTCACAAACAAATTAACAGAAAATCAAGGAAATTTCAGAAGTATAGCTCCTACAAAGGGAATTCAACATTTGCCACAGGAAAAAAAAAAAAAAAAAAAACGTAACTTACCTGGCGAATGGAATCAAGGCAAGATTTTGTCACATCAACCAATGCCATGTTTCAACCGGAGAAGGAGGAGTCTGGTTCAGTGTCGTGTTCTGGATCAGTGAAGAAGTCGAAAGGCCATTCTGGATCAGTGAAGGAATCGAAGAAGACGAAGGGCCATTTCGTCATTCGCTGGCAGAAGAAGGTTCTTAGGGCGTTTGAGCTTTGAGGTGGACCGAGTCAAAGGCTGGCTGGGTAAGGCGTTGGGCTTGAAGGTTTGGGCTGGGCTGGTCTGGGCTGGGTCTGAATTCCAAAGGCCTTAAGGTGAGGGCTGGCTAGAAGCAAAAGGTGATAAGGTTTCTAAGCCTAATAGAGTTTATGTTCTCAAAGCCCAATTCTGGTTCAGTGGGTTCTGACTCGGCCTGTGGGCCTGGACACACTTTATTTATTTTAGTCCTTAAGCTTATTGGGTCATATTAACAATTCAATCAACAAGAAAATTTAAGGAGAAACTTTACTTTATACTTTTGAACTAACGTATATTTTGAAAAGACCCATAAAAACTCTCAATTTACAAGTGTAACTTTTAATTTCAATTAATTTACCCCCATCTATGAGATTTTAAACGTTAAAAGTGATAAAATGATGTTTATACCTCTAACTTTTTTTTATAAAATTTCAAATTTACCCTTAATTTCTTTTTTTAAAACAAAAATCGAAGGGTAATTTGGTCTTTTTAGGCATTTTCGCTAAAAGTTAACTGTTAAAACTAAGGGAGGGGGGAGGGGAGGAGGGGGGTAAATTGATTGAAATTAAAAGTTTAGGGCGTGTAAATTAAGGTTTTTGAATTTTGGAGGATCTTCTCAAAACACGTAGTAGTTTAAAGGTTTAAAGAAAAGTTTTTCCAAAATTTGAATTATAAAATATTATATTTGAAAGCTTCACATTCAAACTAAACAAGGGGGTAAATTGTTTAGTTTATGTTCTTGTAGATGGAGTTGTCTCTTAGATATTATTTAGAAAGCAATTAGAAGCCACTTCTACCATATTTGAGTGTAAAAGCTCAAAAGAATATGTTAACTAAGGGAGCTTAGGCCGTGTGCTAGAGCTTAGGCCGAATTATGTTAACTAAAAATTAAGAGAATTTTGACACTAATCAAGGGAGCTTAGTGATGCACAAATTTAATTGTACTCGTCAATTGCATGAGTCGTTATGCAGTGTAGCGGGTGTGCAAGTGCGAGGTTGAATCCCACAGAGAATCGTGATTTTGTGTAAAAACCAATTTAAATCGCCTAAACTAATCCTATCTTAACCTAGTCCCAAAAGCAAACACTTGGCGTGCATAAAATAAAACCTAATTAAAATCCAATAAAATAAATAAATAAAAACTACTAAGGCCTAGAATCCACCTCACCATATTAAATACATAATATCATGTTTAGTCATACATCAAAAACGATTACGCTACTAGGCGTATTCTATTTGCTATTAATTAGTTCATACATCCGTCTATCGATTAAGCACTAATGCATGTCCTATTGTCATTACGAAATCTTGTCGAACTAATCGAGGCAAACACTGTTTTAAGAGGTTACAACGGATATTGGTCCGAAGACGAATCATCTGATGTATCTCCGGTTGCAACGACTGTTGACGTTTAACAATTCATAAACAACAATCAACGTAATTTTGTCACGAAATTGAATTGAAATGAACAAGAAAAACAGTAAACAACGAATGGAGTATTAAACTAAGCATACAAATATGTAGATAAAAACATGGTGAGGCTTCATCTTCAACCTTAGTTGAAGATTAGCCTCCCATGCTAAAGGGAAATGTAATCAACAAATAAAATAAAACAATAAATAATAAAATGACGTTTAGGAGTGTTTACAATGAGGAACAATGAGGTTTTGGGCCACTGAGGGCACCTCAAAATGTCTCCCAAGCGTATCCCAATGTAGGAAATAATGAAAACAACAAAGTCCTATTTATAGAGAAAATTTAGTGTGCTGCCAGGTCAGGGGTGCGTTTAATTGCAGGATGTGCAATCAATCGCATCCCTGCGTGCATTCGATCATTGGCTGTGCATTCGGTCGCAGGTGCATCGCAGTGCCGCGTGCGTTCAATCATTGGCATTGCGTTTGATCGCAATAACTGCCCACGGCGCGAGGTTAAAGTAATGAACGATAGGGCCGGCTAGGGCAACGCGGGAAACACGGGCTGACGAGGTGTGCAATCGAACGTGGCTTCTGCATTCGACCGTAGTGCGTTCGATCGCACTTACAGAGGCTAAAGTTCCAATTTGCTTAATTCTGCCCCTTTGAACCACAATTCGTACCAAGGACCTACAACACACTAAAACACTAAAACAACTCAAAATATTAGATATTAACACAGCTAAGAGCCTAACAAACGTAAGTCAAGGGGGGTCCAATATACAATATTTGACACCGATCACTTAGGCCGTGTGCTAGAGCTTTGAAAACCCTTCAAAACATCACAACTAAAGTGCAGTGCTAAAGTCTGGATGGGCATGTAGCAGAAATTCATGAAAGAAAAACAAAAGTGGATGTGTTTTGCATGGAGTAAAGAGAGAAACACAAAGCAACAAAAGTTTCCTGGTTTTTTTGTTTTTGCATGCATTAAGGGAAGACAAGGAGAGCACTTCTATTTATAGAAGGAAATGGGTAACTCAAATGACCATCCAAGCCTTGGAGTGTCCGGTCATACAAAAGGAAGAAGGGCAGCCCGCGGGTTTTCAACAATTAACAAGTCCTGGTTTTCTTGGTCAACTAAAGATGACTTCGGTTGAAAATTAGGCCAACTATCCCAACAAGTCTCAGATCCAAGACCAAGGACTCGAATTCGAGACCTCTGAGTCCGAGGCCTCCGAGACCTCCGAATTCGAGGCCTTTGCATTTGAGACCCTGAAATTTAGGGATCAAGGATTTGAATTCATTTGAATGATATGCGATCTAATCTTATCCATTAAATTCAAATGACGAGCACCGAGAAACACGTAATCAGATACGTTATCTGCAGGAATTTAGAATACAAACGCCATAACAATCAAATCCAATCTTGATCTCCTAAGATCTTGAGATCTTGAGACGGATAACTACTCAAATCCCTCGATAACAACTGCCTAGCAGAAAATCAGGGAAGAGTCTGTTATTGATTAGGGGACTACTGCTCCATGCCTATATAATACAAGTTACTACCTCACATTTAGGTATCGGAGTGGCCCCACCGACTCACCCTCGGTCTCTTCGATCCTACTGTCTTTCTTTACTGTGTAGGCAAGTTCACACTTCAAGCACTCGACTAGGAATCTGAAAGCCTGCCACGTCATCAATCGAAAACTATGCATCGACAGTTTGGCGCCGTTTGTGGGAACTCAATTTTTCAATCAACTCTCATTCCAAAATCTGACATGGTGAGAACACGCTCGTCACATGCTCTGATTCATCCTGCTGCCGCTCCCGGAGCGTCCAACAATCAAGAGATGATGGATTTCATGAGATCAATGGCGGAATCCATGGAGGTCTTCCGAAAGCAGAATGAGGACCTCAACACCCGGATCACTGCGGCTGAGGCCCGAAGTAGCCAAAAGGAAAGAGAGCGCGAAGAAAGGCACGAGAAGGAAAGGCAAGATAGAGTTCACCGAGGAAAGCAGCCCGTTAATCCTAAGCAGCAAGATAATGAAAGTATGGTCCAAGGAGATCATCGCACTCTCTAGAATGAAGAGCACCGTAATAAGTCTCGCCGTGTGGAATCTCCAAATGATGGATCATGCTGGGAAAGGTCTCAACGCTTCTCGGTCTCCTTATGAGGGATCTCATCGTGAAAGACACCACAGAGAGAAAACTCATCGAGAAAGGCAACACCGAGAGAAGTCCCAGCATGATGAGTCTCGTCACAACCAACGTGATGAAGAGATGGAAGATCTAAAGAAAAAGTATGCCCATATTCTCCGTCAAAGGGATGGGGAAGACCCGAAGTCGACGGCATGGGAGATACTAGATGATGTAACGAGTGTTGAGCCAGTGACTCCCAAACTAGGTGGTTTTAGGGCACTAGATGTAGAGACATCCCTTCTCAGAACGTGTAAGGGCATACATTATGCCCGACAAATTCAAAATGCCCCGTGTCGAGAAGTATGACGGAAACGGGGATCCAAAGGCCCATCTGGAAGCCTTTAGGGAGCACCTTATTTTGCATGGCTGTAACATCCCCAAAATTAGCCTCGGCTAATCCGGTGGAGCCACTAGCAATTCACCTAGTTGAGCCAACTTGTGACCAGATGGGAAATCACCCTTATAAAAATGCCAAAATAAATGCAAAGGAAGGTAAATAAATCTGAGTCACTATAATTCATCAAGTAAGAACATGGAGCAACTACATAGTAAAGACAAACCTATAATTATAGGTAAAGCATAACCAGTCAAGTAGTAGCATCTCTTGCCACTTCCATAACAGTAAACCAGGTTACCTAGAGAATAATAACCGCGTAAGTCTAACGACTTAGTAAGTAAACCTCACACTTAGGTATGATATGAGCCAAATTAATAAAAGTAAATATGCAATTTGAGTAATAACCAAAAAAAGGGCATTACCTCCGCTAATACACCATTTGATAGGTTTTAGGGTTTTTAAAGCTTATGGTGTAGAATCGGCAATACTTACCTAAGTGTTTTAATGCAGAAAAGGCTAATGCATTATAAGTCATAACTCTCATACATGGTCTACCCGAGATATTACCCCTTCTCAGTAGGGTCGGTACTATCCCGAGGACTTATAATATAAGGCCAGTGCTCCAGCCGTTGCACAACATACCGTACGTAACATTAGTAGCACGATCGAGTCCGACCTCGAGTGACCCACACCAACTAATGGCTTCCGTCCTATAGTGACCGAACCATTAGGAATGGTTGCACCAAGGTCACAAAACCAATGGATCCAAAGCCCCAATATAACACACACATTTGACCATAATACACAGTTTATATAGTAAGCCCATGGTCGTTCATACCGCACGTACCAGCGTACCATGTCTTACGATACATCTTAACAGTTTAACTAATAACGCAGTTACCAAGTAATTACAAAAGGTAGGCATGTTCATATCATACTCGTGGTCAGTCAACTGACATATCCCACGTTTTACGTAAAAAGGGTGCAAGTGTCTACTTACCTCGCACCCTCGAGCGAATCCTCCGACCAAACTAATTCCTATTATAACAGATACAAGACACCATTATTCCTTACGAAACCTAGAAATATAGCCAAGCCTAATCATTCACGTGTGAAACTTAAGAATCGGTGTTCTGCCCACTGACCGTACGTTCGGCCTCGATGGCGTATGTCCACTCAGTGTGTTAAGCACACCGTTTTAAGATTCGGATAGTGCATGTTTCTAATGGCATTCATAGACCCCTAAACCTCTTCTAAGCTAGTAAAACAGCATATGCAACACAAAAAATCACATAACAACGATTCTTTGAGAAAATCCTTTGAAAACATCATTATCTTTAAAAAATGTTAGTGAACACTTGGAAAACCTCATCAAGGTAGAAATACAAGATAAAATAGTGCTAAATAAAAAGGGAATAGAGCTTACCCTGAAGCTAAGCACGGACATGGTCTCCCCTTCTTGGAAACTCCCCTTTAAAGCTCACTCTCACCAATTTCTCACTCAAAACTCAAGGAAAGGATTTTGGCAGCCTAAGGGCATACCAGTGGAAGGAAACAGGTGTGAGAAATGAGAGGTGGGACGGGCTATTTATAGGTAAAGTTTGCCACCAACTCTCTGACAGAGCAGCGGACGTCCGGCAACCCTAGCGTAAGTCCGGTGGTCTTTGCACATTGGTCCAGAGGGTGTCTTGTACGTCTAGGTATTACCCAATGGGTACCCCAAAAAGTAGCATACGTCCGGTGGTCCCACGTATGTCCGTTGTACTATTTGCAGAGCGTACGTTCGGTGGTCCCCCTATGTCTGCACTACAGACAGCAGCGTACGTTTAGCAGACCTAGTGTACGTCCGCCTCCTGAGGGTCAGTGTTTGGCTTTTATTCTCTAAAGGTTCAAAGCATGATTAGGTTAACGCTAAGGGTTTTGGGTCTCGTTAAACACTTTATTTATAACCTTTGTTGATTGCTCCTATGGAAAAAATTTTGTGTAATAAAAAGGTTGGTTTTTATCTGGGTGTTACAATGGCACCCCAGATGAGATTGCATGCAGAGCCTTCCCATTGACCCTGACAGGAGTGGTGAAGGATTGGTTCACTGGACTTCCCCAGAAGTCGGTGAATAGTTTCAAGGAGCTGGGACACCTATTCCTTGCAACACGTGGTGTACAAATTTGATGTACTTGCAATAGTACTAGTCGTGTGCAATGTAGCATTGTGAAAGTACGAGATCGAATCCACAGGGAGTCACATTTGTGAAAAACCAATTTTAAATGTCTAAACTAACTTTACTTTAACGTAGTTCCAAATATCACACATATGGCGTGCATAAAATGTAAACTAATCTAAATGCTATAAAAACAAATAAATAAAAATACACATATTATCATGCTTAATTTATACATCCGTCTATCGATTACAAACAATGCATGTTTTAGTGTCACGCTAGTTCATGCACCTGTTAAGCCCTATGAATGTTCTATTGTGCCTATTGAAAGATTCAAAGAATCCATCCAATTGACAAAAGACAATATATCCAATTTAGTTCAAATGATCCAATGTATCCATGCTTAACACAAAAGACAATGGATAAATAAAGTAAATCAAAAGATGAAATGTATCCAACGGACAAAACACAATGAATATCCAACTACAGCACAATCAATCACAATCTTGTCATAAAATTGAATTGAAACGAACATCCATGACATTAAAAGATGGATAAAGTACAAATTAATTATGAAAACATGTAAATAAATTCATGGTGAGGCTTCATCTTCAACCTTAGTCAAAGATTTAGCCTCTCATGCTAAAGAGAGATAAATGTAAAACAAAACTAAGCTTTAAATAATTAAATGGTGAATTAGAGGCGAAACAGTGAAGAACAGAGAGGTTTCTGGCCTCAAGGGTGCCTCCAAAATGTAAGTTTACAAATATGTGGAGAGGTTCTATTTATAAGGAATTTAAATGTACTGCCAGGTCAGTGGTGTGCTAGAGTGCAGACCTATTGATATACAAATTTTCTTGTACTCACAATAGCACAAACCGTTTGTAGTGTAGTAGTGTGAAAGTGCGAGGTTGAACCTCAGAGAATCGTGTTCGTTTAAAATTAACTCTAAGTCTAGACTAATATTATCTTAACCTAGTTCCAAGTTAGGTGTTTTTGAAAGAAAGGAAACATAAGCTAATTAAAGTGCGGTAAAATAAACAAAGGAAATACAAAGGTTTAAGACTCTGCCTCACCAGATCAAAAACACAAGTTAAATACACTAAGTTAAAAAATCCGTCTATCAATTATAATCAAAGCATACTCTATTGTGCCTACTGAAGGATTCAAAGAATCCATCCTTTTGACAAAAAACAAAACATATCTAATTTAGTTAAAAGGATCCAATGTGAATGTGATTAACACAAACGATAATGGATAAATAAACTTAAATTAAAAGTTGAAATGTATCCATCGGACAAAACACAATGAATAAACAACTATGGCACAATCAATCTCGATCTTGTCACTAAACCAAATTGAAACGAGTAAACGATATTAAATGAACTTAATGTAAAAAACAAGCATAAAATCAAAGGTGAGACTTCATCTTCAACCTTAGTTGAAGATTTAGCCTCCCATGCTAAAGAGAGACACAAGAAAGCTAAAACAAAGTATTAAATTAAATTAAGCAAGTAAAGTTTGACAATTAAATAGGCTGAGTAGTGCCAAATAGAGGCTGATGCTCTCAAAAGGCACCCATAAAACGTAGGTTTTAAAATTTACAAAAGTGGTCCTATTTACAAAAAAATGTATGATGTCTGGAAAGAGAAGGTGCGCTCGATTGCAAGGCTTGCACTCGATTGTAGTGCCCTCGATCGCAAGGCTTGCGCTTGATCGCATGTAACCGTTCCAATATCCCATGGCGTAAGCAAGTTAGCGATGGTAGCTAGGGCGACGTGGAAAACACGGGAGTATGTGGCATGTGCTCGATCATGGTTCTTGGGCTCGAGCGTAGGAGCGCTCGAACGCATCAGTGTACGCTCGACCATAGTTGCACTCGATTGCAACTCTTGTGTGATCGAGCGCATTGCTAGGGACTATGATTCCTTCTTTGCTCAATTCCACCCCTTTAAACCACATTTTAAACAAAGGACCTACATCACACTAAAATACTAAAACAACACAAAAACGTTAGAAAACAACTAAACTAAGAGCTTAACAAACATAAATTAGAGGGATCAAATGTATAACATTTTGCACTCATCACCTATGTGCGCTCGATCTCAGGTTGGTGCTCTCGAGCGCCGCCAACTGCTCAGAAAACCCCCATCACAGGAATGAATGCGATGAGCTAGGGCAACTCGGGCTTCACAGACTGACGAGGCATGCGCTCGATCGCGCCTCTCAAGCTCGAGCGCACTTCTAGGGGCCTTCTTCGCTAAAATCACCCTTTAAACCGCAATTCGATTACAAGGACCTGCAACTCCATAAAACACTAAAACTAATCTAAACATTAGATATTAACAAAACTAAGAGCCTAACAAATATAAATTAAGGGGTCCAAATAAACACTATTTGGCACTCATCAACACGGAAGAGGAAGAAGATTGTCACCTGCCTGTTGACCATGTGTCAAGGGAAGGAGGAAAGTTTGAAGGATTTCATGCTTTGCTTTAACAAAGAGAAGCTTGAGGTGAAAAACCCAGACAAAAAGACATTACTCAATGCCCTGATGCAGGGAGTAAGGGCGGACGGGCTGTTGATGGCCGTGTAGTGACCCAAATTATTAACTAGGCGTAAGTAGCTTAGTTGGGGGGAGTTAATTTGGGCTTTGGGTCACTAAGGACACTAGAGGGGTAATTTAGATTTTTGGACAGACGTACGCTAGGTCTAGCGGAAGTACGCTGCTGTTTGTAGTGTAAACATACAGTGGGGGACCATCGAATGTACGCTTTACAAATTGTACAGGAGGACGTACGTGGGACCATCGGACGTACGCTACTTTTTGAATACCCTCTGGGCAATACTTGGATATATGAGGAAGCCATGGAACCACTAGGCAAGAACCACTAGATGTATGCCCCTTGGCCGGACGTTAGCTGCTTTTCTGGGCCTATAAATAGACCCCTACCCCCTTTGTGTTTCTCATAACTTCTAGATGCCCCCAGGCTACCATAGTGTTTCCATAGTGTGTTGAGTGTGTTGTGAGCATGTGTGTGAGGCGTTTGTGAGTTTCGAAACGTTCGTGAGGCGGAACTCTTGCGGTTTTGTTTTAAGTAGGTAACGTTTGATCCATAGCTTTTAATTACGTCGTTATGCTGCTCGTTTTGTGTTTAGTTGTAGTTGTTAACTTAGTTGTGCTTTAAAGACCCGTTTGGGTTAGTGTTTTCATTAGCTTAGTGTTGTTACGTTGCATGGAGATTGCAAACTAGACTGGAAGGCTTTAGGGTGTTCCTAATAGCCCTAGGAGTCGGAGAATAGGCGGACTGTGCAGAAAAAATGAGGTTCTCCCTGAGAACCCGTACAACGGACGTACGGTATAGTGACCGGACATACGACTTGTCGTTGCTCAGCGGACATAAGCTCTCGAGCCCGGACGTATGATCAGTGTGTGACAGGGAAACTCTATTTTCACCAACCGTCCCATAGCTCCTGTTTTCCTTACTTTAGGGTTGTTTTAGTGGAATTAGGACTAATAGAAGGTTTTTCACAAATTTGGAGGACCCAAATTTTTTGGAGTTTTCGAAGACGCGTATCGATCCAGGTGAGTTTTAACTCACATAATGCTCATTGCTATTTTCTCATGCACTACACATCTATTTTGTGTATCGAGAAAACATGCGTATTTTACAACTCTCACAGTTTGTACTTATTGCACATGAACTCTGTCATTTTGAGAAAAATGTTGTGCTGAACATGTTAACCAAGTGAGACTTGTAAAATGACATGCATGTAAAATACAGACAAGATAATTTGCATCGACATAACATGGTACACCGGTACGTGCTGTAGTAATGGCCATGGGATTACTATACATGTTAGCTTTATGGTCAAATGTGTGTATCATACTGGCTGTAGATCCATTGGTTTGGTGACCTTGATGCAACCATTCCCAATGGTTCGGTCACTACAGGACGGACGTCATTAGTTTGTGTGGGCCACTCGGGGTTGGACTCGATCGTGCCACTAATGTTACGTACGGTATGTTGTACATTGGCTGGGGCACTAACATTGTATTATAGGTCCCTCGGGACAACATCGACCTTGTTGAGAATGGGTAATATCTCGGGTAGACCATACTGTTAGACTATGACTGTTGTTTACATCATATGCATATATCATTACTATACATATATCATTTGAGTGATATATTAAACATCTGCTATTGCATTGTTCATATTTCCATCTATCGATAAAACACATATGCATATCCTATTGTTGCTACAAAATCTTGTCGAACTAACCAAAGCAAACACTGTTTAGAGGTCACAACGGATATTGGTCCGAAGACGAATCATCCGATGTACCTCCGGTTGCAGTGAAAGTCGATGTTTAACGATTTGCAAACAACAATCAACACACTTTTGTCACTAAAATGCATTGAAACGAATAAACATAAATTGAAATGACAGAATAATATGAACTAAACATGAATAAATGTAAATAAATCTATAGTGAAGGGAATAAGAGACTAAATAAAAGCAAAATAATACATTAAATAAATAAACGACAGTTTAGGAGGGTTACATAGTAAAATCGGAGGGTTTGAGGCCCTAGAGGCGCCTCCCAAGTGTGGAGAAAATTGAAATACACTAAATCCTATTTGTAGACAAAATTTAGTGTGCTGCCAGGTCAGGGGTGCGTTCGAACGCAGAGGGTGCATTCGAACGTAACCGTGCGTGCGTTCGATCATGGTGCTGTGCGTTCGGTCATAGGTGTGCCGCTGTGCCGCATGCGTTTGAGAGTAGGCACTGCGTTCGACAGCAGTGCGTTCGAACGCACTATGTGCGGTCGAACGCACATAACTGCCCACGGCGCAAGGTTGAAGCGATGTAAGATAGGGCCGGCTAGGGCGACGTGGGAAAACACCCCTAAGGACCTACTAACTCGAGTCAAAAAGGCTACAAAGCTTCGCTAACCAAGTCTAACTTCTCACTTTTTTATGCGAACGCTCAATGCTTAAGGAGGCAAGAGATCCGGTTACTAGGTGAAAAGCTCAAAATGATCATCATTTTTTTTTTAAACAAAAATAAAGGTTATTTTTCCAATGGGTTACCCAACTGCATTCAAGCTTACAAAACTAACATGACTAACTCAGAATTCATACCCCACAATTTACGTGCCAATGTGCTTGTGAAAATCAAATCTGTAATATCTCATGCTGCCAAAGAAAGTAACACAATTTAAATTCCCTTAATCAAAGTGATTATATGTTCATCGAATTAAGCTCAAAAAAGAAAATAAAACCATAATTAAAATAAATTGCATAACTAAAAACAAAATGTGCACAAATAATACCCCCAAACTCAAAATTTGCACTGTCCACAGTGTGCGGGTATAGAAAATACAAAAGTAATGCAAGGGGTGAAAATACTCGACACGTCATGGAGGAGGTGCTGAAGAAGCTCCTGAAGCTGGTGGCAGCCTGTCTAAAATGGCTCGCAGCATGTCTTGTGTCTCGAGCCTATCCTGGCGTGCATCTTTCTGTATATCCGATATCTAAAATTGGATGTCCTCCAGGGTGTCCTATAAGGCATAAAAATCTGCAGCTTTGAGGGTGACCGTCTCCTCATAGTCCTCATAATCTTCTTCTTCTTGCCAATCTTCTTGCTCTGGTGCTGCTCTGATTCTACTGGATTCGCCTGAACCATGGATGCTCAATGATCGGCCCGTCTGTCGCATTGCCTTTAATCCCCTTCTTTCGAAGCATATAAGTGATGAGAAAGGGGAAAGGCAAACGCCACATTTTCGTGTGCTCGGCTACTCGATGGTGCACTCCTTCCCAGAATTTGTAAATCTGCCTCCATATGATCTCGGGAATGGAGCACCAAAAGCCCTTGTCGAACGAATATAGGGCACTCAGAAATAAGTCTCGTCTCTGTTTCTTACGTCCCAATGGACACACGTTCCTCTATAGCACAACATTAATGAACCAAAGCTTGAGAGGAACCTTCGCCTTGTTGGCAGCATTTTTGTGTCTGTCTGCATAATGCCCTTCACACATGTCGGTGACGATGTCCTCGATAGTGAGCATGGAGGGACAAACAATCCATGGAGGCTCATCATTGCACTTCAAAACAGCCTCTATGTCGGCGATGGTCATCTCCACATCTCTCTCGTTGATGGAAGAGACAAGAACGTCTGGCTGGTTGCAGTCATACTTCAAATTCTTGTAAAAAGTCCGGACCAGACGTTCTTATGCGGTGGAGGCGACAGGCTTGAATAGCCTCCTCAAACCCTGGTGCTTCAATTCTTGGACCGCCCACTTTGTAGCCTCATTTTTGGAGAAGTCTTCTTTGATGGTGAACGTGGTCTCCAAAGTGAGCTTTCGACTCTCAATAGGGGGCCTGGTCACCATGGCTTGGGTCTTAGAAGACCGAGAAGTAGAAGCTTGCCCTATAGGCATGCTGGAACTCGTTGGGGACTTTTGTCGAACACGTGATGGGCAACTCTCAAAACAAGGGTTTGAAATCCCACTTTAAATCCTAACCCCACCCCCTGCAAAAAAGCAAATACCAACACAGAAACAAAGGGGCACAATCTGTGGGTGGATTTGTGCCCGTGAAAGTTCAAAATTGGGACAAAAATGATGGAATTTGGGGAAGAATGGGTTTGTGAGAGAAAATGGAAAAATGGAGAAATGTGGAAATGGGAATGATGGGAAGGGCCGACGGTGGTGATGGGCGACAGTGTGGTGGTGCGGTGGATGGCCGGAGGTGAAGAGTTGATGGTTTGGTGGAGGTTTGGGGTTGTGGTGTTGTGGAAGAATGAGAGGTAGGGAGGGTGATGGCGTACAACGCAGTGGAGAAAATGAAGGGGAGAAGGGGAAGGTGACCTGAAAAGAGGTCACGTGAAGGCTCATAACGCATGCGATCGATTGTACATATGTGCTTTCAATCGCATTCGTGCTGAGTGGGTGTGTGTGTTGTGGGCCTCTGCACTCGAACAAACGCAAGTGAGTTCGAACGCAGGCCCGTGTCTGCGATCGAACGTACAGGGTATGGTCGATCGCACAGTGCAAAGTAAATTTTTTTATTTTTTTTTACAAAAAAATTTACACGCAAAAACCAAAATATTTACACACAAATCTACCCCACCCCCAAACTTAAAATGTCACATTGCCCACAATGTGACCGAATTTACAAAACCTAGGGAACGGGTCAATTCAGGTGTAGCATAAAATAATGCACCCCCAAATTTGACTGGTAGACACAAATGCTAAAAATAAAACAAGAAACATTATGAGGGGTGCCTCCCACAAGCACTAAGTTTAACGTCTTCAGCCAGACTTGTGATACAGACCAAACTACCTATGACACTAGGTAGACACATCAACTGTAGTACCGAGAATGGTATGCACTATCTTGCCAGGGTCAAACGGGTAATGGTTGTAGCTGGGATAATCAATAATCAAAAAGAAACATCCAGCTAGCCCTATCATCAGATGATCACAGAATGAGGGTGGAAAATGATCATTCCTTCCCAAAGTCAATCTCGGCCACCTTGGCCACCTAGTAATGGGTGCAATCCATTTGCTCTTAATAATAAAATCGGGTGGCTCAAATGGTGACGAATAAGCAGTGGGGAAAGATAACTCCATGGATTCCCCACACTCCGGCTGTAACTCAGACATGGGATGGAAAATGAATGTAAGTAGCTCAACTACCTCATCAAAGTATTGTGCATCTCCTAAATGAGCAAAACTCTCAAGCTCAATGTCCTCCAATCTTGGCTCAACTACTTCCCTAGTTGGCTCAAGTAACCTACACAAATCTATGTTTCCTCCATCTTGAGAGAAACATTCAAACTCCGGGTCCCCCAAACTAAGCTCATACATCGGCTCATCATACTGAAGTGGCTTACTCAAATTAAACTGACCTCCAAATGGTGCAAAGCACTCCATGTCAAGATCCTCCAGGCTGGGCTCATACAAATCAGTCTCTTGCCCAATCAGCCTGTCAAAATCCAAGTCATCTTGATCCTGAGTAAAGCACTCAATCTCAGGGTCCTCTAAATCAAAGTCATCAGTGATTTCTTCAATTAAGCACACAGGATGGATCTCATCATAATCGAGTGGCTAGGTATTGATGTTAAAAATATTGAGTTCCACTGTCATATTCCCAAATGAGATCTTCATTACTCCCGTCCTACAGTTGATTAGGGCGTTAGCCGTAGCTAAGAAAGGTTGCCCTAAAATCACTGGAATTTGATTAACCACATCATGTACTGGCTTCATATCTATCACTATGAAGTCCATAGGGAAATAAAAGTTATCAACCTTTATCAACACATCCTCAATTATTCCCCATGGTCTCTTCATTGACCTGTCAGCCAATTGGAGCGTTACCTTGGTAGGCTTCAATTCTCCCAATCCCAACTGTAGATACACTGAATAGGGAAGGAGATTCACACTTGCTCCCAGGTCCAACAATGCCCTATTGATCTGACTCACTCCTATCATGCAAGCAATGGTTAGACACCCAGGGTCCTTATACTTGATTGGCAACTTGCACTGGAGGATGGAGCTCACTTGCTCGGTCAGATAAGCATTCTTCGGGACATTCGTTTTTCTCTTGATTGTGACCAAATCCTTCAAGAACTTTGCATATGATGGCACTTGCTGAATTGCATCCAAGAACGGGATGTTTATCTGAACTTGCTTAAACACCTCTAAAATTTCAGCAAATTGTGCATTCTTCTTTGGCACTTTCAGTCTCTTAGGATAAGGAGCTTTTGGGATAAATGACCTCAGAAGGTCCTTCTTAATGGGAGTGACTGTAGATGGCTCGGCATCACTCTCCTCTTTGTTATCACTCTCTTTCACCTCTTGCTTGGCAAGGTCTGTTGTTGGCACTGCTTCTTGATCTGCTTTTGGTTCAGCCACATGATTGTCCACTTGTCTCCCTGACCTCAATGTGACAATCACATGTGCATGCTCTTGAATTGAAGAATTTCCAATAGTGCACGCCTTAGGATTGTTCACTGGTTGGCTGGGGAGCTTTCCCTTGTCTCTCTCACCTAGGTGATTTGCCAACTATCCCACTTGTATCTCCAACTTGGAGATTGCTTGGGTGTTCACCATGGTGGAATTTCTTACGTCACTGATTGATTGACCAGTCATTTTCATGAATTCCCTCATTGTCTCTTCTAATGACTGTGTCGATGATGCTAGGGCTTGAGTGAGGGCTTGATAAGATGATGACGCTGGCTGAGTCGAGCATCCATGATTTTGATATGTAGGAGGAAATCCTAAAGGATAATGATTTTGAGCATATGGAGCTCCTCCTTGAGTTGTGGGCTGGTTCTGCTTCCAGGAGAAATTAGGGTGGTTCCTCCACCCTGGATTGTAAGACTCGGAATATGGTCCACTTGACTGCTTTTGAAAATTGTTGAAAGCATTCACTTGTTCTATCTCAGAAAATACTGTCATCGATGGACAATTTTGTGCTTGGTGCATGGGACTAGCACAGACCGAATAACTCTCAACTGGAAATGTGTTTACAGCATTTATGGGTTTTCCTAAACTCAGAGCATCGAGTCTCTTTACAATCGCATCCATCCTTAAATTCAACTCTGCTTCACCTTTTAATTCATGGATGCCTCCTTTCTTGGGGTTTCGGGCTGATTTGTCACGACAACTCGTAAAATCCCACTATTGTGAGTTGTCGGCCAATTTTTCCAAAGCTTTGTAAGCTAAATCGCCCATTAAGTTAAAAAATGCCCTTCCATTCATTGACTCTATCATACTACGGTTGGGCTGGGACAACCCTTGGTAGAAGAATTGCATGAGTCACCACTTTTCATAACCATGAGGGGGGGCATTTAATTAGCAAATCCTTGAACCACCCCCAACACTCAAAGAATTTTTTGTCCTCGTCCTGAGTAAAGGAACTGATCTCCTTTCTTGCCTCATTTACTCTGGACATTGGGAAAAATTTGTTGTAGAATTGTTTCAACAATTCGTCCCAGGATGTAATAGACCCAGGAGCATTGGAATCCAACCACTCCATGGCTCTATCATGAAGGAAGAATGGAAAAAGTCTAAGGTGGATAGCTTCCTTAGAGAAATTTTGGAATTTGGTGGTGGCACAGATATTTTTGAATTTCTTCACATGGGAATATGGATTTTCATGATCTAAGTCTTAAAAAGATGGTAACATTTGGATGACATGTGGCTTTCGATCATAATTGGTTGCATTAGTCGGCGGTAACACTATGCACGAATGGGAACTAGTCACAACTGGTGTGAAAAGTTCCCGTAGTGACGTAGTGAAATCCACGTCATAAGCCGTCTGTGCTCCATGTTCCCAGCTCTTGCATCTTGGAATTCCTCTTGTTCCTCATTCCTTTGATTCTCCTCCATCTCAGCACGTGTTCTAAGGGATCTCCTAAGATTCCTCTGTAAGTCGGGGTCTAAAGGTGCTAACTCTAAATTCAATGATTGCCGACCATGCATAAATTAAGTAAGAAATTAATTTAAACTAGAAAAACAATAAACTAAGTAAGCAAGAATAAAAACAGCAAAAACAGGGACTATCAAAACAACATAAACAGAATTAGATATGCACAAACTAATAGGAAACAAAACACTAAATTAACTATAAACTACTTAACAATAAACTATAAACAACATGTGAATAAAAACTAAACAATCCTAAACAATTATTAACATATGCAAATATCATTGAAACAATATTAGAAACAAAAAATCAAACTAGCTAAGACAGTTAAACAGAAACAAAATATAACAATTCAAACACTAACTATTTAACTAACCAAACTACTAACCAAAAGCACATGCAAATAATACAAACAATTAAAAACAAAAATAAACTAAGCACAACTAACCACAGTAGAAACATACTCAAAATAGGCAGTTTAAACAATTAAAACTAATCTAACAATTAATTAAAGCAAAAAGAAACTAAAATGAACATACTGCCTCGGGTATGTTGATGCAGTCAGCAGAGGTGCGCTCAAGCGCAGGGCAGCACGAATGATTGCATATGCAACTATGTAGCAGGCTCTGCAAGTGCGCTCGATCGCAACAGAGGTGCGATCGAGCTTAGCACTGCACTGCTGTCTGTTAGAAACGCGTGCTCGCACGCAGCTGCGTAGCAAGCGATCGCAGGTACGCGATCATTAAGGAATAGGCTCAAGTGCGCTCGATCGCAAAAGGTACGATCGATCGAACTATCAGTGCCTGATTTTCCAAAAACTAAAAACAGAACCAAAAACTACCAAACACTATTCTAAAAATTAACAAAAATTAACTAAAACGTAAAAATAAACTATGAACAGAATTGAAATTGCAGAAAATAAAAACTAGTAGAAAAATAACACTAATCTAAAAGTAAAATTAATCTCAACAACTCAAAATGGTTCCCCGGCAATGGCGCCAAAATTTTGGTTGTACCAAAAATAGTACTTACCAATTGCACGAATCGTTTGCAGTGAAGTGGTTGTGCAAATGCGAGTGTCGAATCCCACAAAGAACCGTGATTGTTAACAAATTAATTTTACGTCTAGGTTAGTATTACTTTAACCTAGCTCCAAGTGTGTGTTTTTGTGACAAAGGAATCATAAACTAAGTTAATGCAGATAAATAAGCAAAATAAAACACTGAGGTTAAGGACTCCACCTCACCAAGTCATAAATGCTAATTAAAAACACTAATCTACTCATTATGTCTATCGATTGACTCAAAACTTAATCTATTGCGCCTATCGAAGGATTCAAAGAATCCGTCCCTTTGACAAAAGACAAACCATTAATGATTTAGGCCCAAAGGATCCAAAGTGAATGTGATTTAACACAAACTACAATAGATAAATGAGCGTAAACCGAAGGATGGAATGTATCCATCGGACGAAAAACTAAGAATAAACGACTACGGCACAATCTTACTTGGTTTTGTCACTAAACCAAGTTCGAAACGAGAAAGCTATAATAAAGTGACAGAATTAAATAACTAAATGTAATTAACAAACATAAAAATCAATGGTGAGGCTTCATCCTCAACCTTAGTTGAGGATTTAGCCTCCCATATATAAAGGAAGCAAGCAAAACTTAAAGTAAAGCATTAAATTAAAATAAACAATAAAGTTCTACAATAAAATGGGTAGAGTAGAGCCTAAACAGAGGCAAAAGCTCTTAAAAACGCCCCCAAAAGAAAAGACTCTCGGAAAATTACACAAGTGCCTTATTTATAGAAAACTAATGTGCTGCCAGGTCAGAGGGCTGCACTTGATTGCAGGCCATGCGTTCGATCGTAGGGATGTATGCGATCGATCGTGATCTTCGCGATCGAACGCACGTAATTTCCACGGTGCAAGGCTGGAAGCGATGGAAGCTAGGGCCGGCAGGGGCAACCGCGCGAGACACAAGTCTATGTGGAGTGCGATTGATCTCGCCCCTTGCGTTCGACTACAGTGCGCTTGATCGCACTGTTCTGCGTTCGATCGCACTTGCTGGAGCTCCATACTTCTCTTTAAGTCGAATTTGCCCTTTGTAGCCGTGTATTGAATGCAATGACCTGCAACATCAACAAGACACTAAACCAACACATATTTTAGATATTAACAACGCTAAAGGCTTAACAAACATAAATTAAGGTGACCGAAATAGCACTAAATGGCGCTCATCATGTTTCGAGGTGTAAACGGCCCGTTGTAACGAGTCATGCTACCCCCAGTGCCACGCCCAAAGAAATTTGTGGGCCCCCTTGCTGCCGTTTTCTCCAATAAAAGGGCTCTTTGATGAGCCCCAGACACGTTAATGGGATCAAAAAGATTTAATGAATCTTAGATGTTTTGTCGCAGCCCCCCAATGTATCGGGATACTAATTGATCGTCCGTCTAGGCTAGATCAACCCGTGTCAAATATTTATAAAACTCCTTCGTGTACTCGTCCACGGTTTTTGAAGCTTGGCTTAAATTTTGCAGCCGTTGATACATGGTTTGGGTATAATTGTATGGTAAGAAGGTCGGCCGCATGTGTTTCAATAGTTTCTCCCATCTGTTGATTTTTTATTTGCCTAGCCGAGTCCTTGATTGCTTCAATTGCTGTCACCACGCTGCAGCTCGTCCCTAGAATTTGGTCACGACCAATGAAACTCGTCGATCCTCAGGTACCCCTTGAAATCAAGAACTTCTTCAACTACCGCTATCCAATCTAAGAATTCCTCGGGTTGGAGACCCCTGTTGAATTCTGGAATATCGAGTTTGAAACCGGATTCCCACCGATTGGCCTGAGCTTGTACAAGGGGTTGATGCCTATGCACTCTACGCTCCGCAAAAGAGTTTTCGTCTTCATCCTCCATACGTGTGTCTTCCTCCTCCGATTCGTGCCGCGAGGGTATATGCTGACGTTTGTCTCGATCATTCTTGATGGACAATTGCTTTGTGAGGGTTGCAATTTGTTCCCTCAAACTCGAAAATTGTGCCTCCGAATGTGCTTGATAGGCTACCGGTGGTTCTTCTCTAACTGGTTGTTTGCGATGATGTACGTCCTCTAGGTGTGCAAAGCGGTTACCCCTTCCCCTTGTGACTGGCGCCATGGAAAGAGACTGGGCTCTGATACCAACTGATGCAGTGATAGATCGTGTATAATCAAGAAAACAGTAAGTAGAAGGGATATAAATATTCCTAAGATTGTGAGACTATCACAAGATCAAAGAAATCTTCTCTAAACAATAGATGCTATCTAAAGCTTGAAGGAAAAAGAACCAAGAAACTCAACTCTGAGTATTCTTATTAACGAAATCAATAATAATAAATTGTTTTTCTAAAGGGTCTAAGCCTATATTTATAGGTTTAGAGGCTAAAACATATAAGGAGATTAACATAGTGATGCACAAGTTTAATTGTACTCGCCAATTGCACGAATCATTTGTAATAGAGTGGTTGTGCAAGTGCGAGGACAAATCCCACAGAGAATAAAGTGTCTAAACTAATCCTATCTTAACCTAGTCCCAAAATCAAACAGTTGGTGTGCATAAAAATAAACTAGATTAAAATGAAATAAAATAAAGTAATAAAAATGACTAAGGTCCCTAATCCACCTCACCACAATTTAATCAACATATAAACATGCTTAGCTCATACTCAATAACGACTATGCTACTAGGCATACTCTGAGCGCTAACACATTGTTCATACTTCCATCTATCGATAAAGCACATATGCATATCCTATTGTTGCTACAAAATCTTGTCGAATGATCGTATCAAAAATAATACTCGCAAGTGTACGAATCATGTGCAGTAAAGTGCGCGTGAAAATGCGAGGTCGAACCACAAAGAACGGCGTTTTGTAAATAAAAACTAATACAACTCTTAAATAAAATGTATCTTAACCTAGTCCCAAGGATGATTGATTTTGAACAATTTAAAAGTGCAGAAATAAAATTTAACTGAAAATGCAGGGATAAAAACAACTAAGGTCAAAGATGAACCTCACCCAATAAGAATAAGCTAAATACATTAAACACTCATTCTCCGTTTTTTTAAAACTTTAAACCCTTCAACACACTCTATTGTGGTAATTGACACAAGTCAAACCGAATAATGTGTTTACCGTTAAGGAGCTACAACGAGTATTGATTATGGATAAAATCATCCACTGTATCCTTGGATCACAGTGGATATTGAATCACAACCAAACACTTGTTGTGCACCTGGCTTGGAACACATCACCGGACGACTATCAATGTATCAACAACACACAACCATTCAATTATTTGTCACAGAAATTAAATGACGAATGCGGAATTAAATAACGGAAAATAAGCATAAAATGTAAAAGCAAGAAATTTAAACTAAGGGTGAGGCTTCATCTTCAACCTAAGTTGAAGATTCTAGCCACCCATTGAACAACAAAACAAAATTGAAGTAAAAGAATGCATTAAAATTAAATTAACACTAAAAGCTTACAACTGAAAAGGGGCGGAGCAATGCAAACAGAAGCAAAATGCTCTCTAAAAACGCCCCAAAGGAATGTGTTTTCGACCAAAAGCCTTGGGTCCTATTTATAGGCAAAATTTCCTACGAGTGCGTTCGAACGCAGGAGGTGCGTTCGAACGTACTACTGAGTTGTGCGTTCGATCGCACAATGTGCGTTCGACCGCAGAAAACCATAACGGCGCATGCTGAAGCGATGGACTCCTAGGGCACCCGCGCGATACGCGGGCTGACGGGGACTGCGATCGATCGTGTCCCTGCGTTCGACCGTGAGTGCGTTCGAACGCACCAAGTGCGGTCGAACGCACTTGGCAGGGGTCCAAATCTTCACTTAGTGTCTTTTTGCTCTCTTGTGGCCAACTTTTACTGTAAATACCTGCACAACTCAAAACACTAAAAACACCACAAATAATTAGAAATTAACAATACTAAGAGCCTAACAAATATAAATTAAGGGGTTCAAATAAGCACTTTTAGGCACTCATCATCGAACTAACCAATGCAAACACTGTTTTAAGAGGTCACAATAGATATTGGTCCGAAGATGAATCATCCGATGTATCTCCGGTTGCAACGAAAGTCAACGTTTAACGATTTGTAAACAACAATCAACATACTTTTGTCACTAAAATGCATTGAAATGAATAAACATAAAATGAAATGACAGAATAATACGAGCTAAACATGAATATATGTAAACAAATCTATAGTGAAGGGAATAAGAGACTAAATAAAAGCAAAATAAAATATTAAATAAATAAATGACAATTTAGGAGGGCTTTACAGTGGAAAACATAGGGTTTAAGGCCCTAGAGGCGCCTCCCAAACATGAAAAATACAAAATACATCAAGGTCCTATTTATAGAGAAGATTTAGTGTGCTGCCAGGTAAGGGGTGCGTTCGATCGTAGGGGGTATGTTCGAACGCAACCCTGCGTGCGTTCGATCGTGTGCTGTGCGTTCAGTCGTAGGCGCATCGCAGTGCCGCGTGCGTTCGAGAGTAGGTGTTGTGTTCCACCGCAGTGCGTTCGATCTCACCAAGTGTGTTCAAATGCACGTAATTGCCCACGGCGTGAGGTTGAAGCGATGAACGATAGGGCTGGCTAGGGCGACTTGGGAAATGCGGGCTGACGAGGCGTGCGATCGAACGTGGCTTCTGCGTTTGACCGTAGTGCGTTCGATTGCACTAAGTGCGTTCGAGCGCACTTACAAAGGCTAAAGTTCCATATTTGCTTAATTCCGCTCCTTTGAACCACAATGTGATAAATACAACCAAGGCTTAAATTGAAAAATGTAAATTTTTTGTGTAGTCTGTGCAATGCTTGACTCCCTTAGGCTTCTAAATGACCTATGTAATGAGCGTTGGGCAAGTGACTCCCAAACCAGACGGCTTTAGGGCACTAGATGTAGAGACATCCCTAGGGCTTAATTACTCAAGTCAAAAGAGCTACGGAGCCTAAACTAGCCATACAATGTTTTAGCTGAAATTTCTCATTTTTGACACGAACACTCATTGCTTGGCCAGGCAAGAGGTCCGGTTACTCAATGAAAAGCTCGACTCATTCTTATTATTATTATTTTTTTAACAGCCAAGGTTTTCATCATCACATCGCAAACCTAAAAATCTTAAGACACACACTTTAAAGTCAAATCTCATACCCCACAGATCCTAATGCTAGTGTGCATGTGAAATATCGATCAAACAAGTGGAGTCTCTCTAATCCAACTCTTGAATCAAAAACTGGGATTTCTAATGATATGCCATGTTCAAACAAGTTAAACACACCAATGACATGTAATCCACAGTTATGATGTAAGTCATGCCCAATCAACAACATAGCAATAAACAAAAAAGAAAAAAATTTATATACAGACAAAAACAAAACAAAACAAGAAAAATAAACATGCAAAAAGACAAACAGAATGTTTGTCCACACCCCCAAACTTAAATGACACATTGTCCCCAATGTGGCAAGAAATACAATACAGTGGGATGAGGAACCGAGGTGTGCAAAGTCCAAAGCGTCCCCCGAATTTAAACATCAAAACACCTGTCAAAAACTAACAGCAATCTTTTTCTCAAAGATCAAACATCAAAAGGTTAATTGCTGTTAGAAACAAAATAAGATAAAATAACAAAAAGAAAATGACAAAAATTAAAGTGCGAAAAATAAAAAAAGAAAACATACCGCACCTTCCCCGCTCATATGGGTGTCCAACCAATCCCTTCCATCCTTTCTTCTTAAGAATTGGATATCCCTCAGGAAGGATGTTTCACCATCTTATGTATCCTAAAAGCTTGTTTTGAAAAATTCTCTTAGGACCACGATTTCTAGATTTTTGATCTTGTGTGCGTGAATCCTTAAAGATTTCTACATAAGATGGCTCATCGAGACATTGAAAAGGTAAAACTTGTGGTGCATGATATGTCTCGAGAAGGATTGTGATGAAGGAATGAGCTTCAGTACTCACTTCCTTGTCGTTGGAAAGAATTGGAATTGGCGGGGGCTCAAATTGCTCATCTTTTTCTTCCACCTTGCTGACAGCTTTTTCCTCACTAACAAGTGTGGTGGTGGTTTGTGCATTCTCATGTGCAGACTCGTTAATTTGACTCACATAATGAATATAGAATGGGCAATCATCAAATCCGTGAGAAGGATGATAACAATATTCACATGACTGATGATGTGCTTGTGTGAGGAGGCTGGGTGTGGGCACGCCTAGCTACCATGAGTTGGTTCGCTCTCTCCTCTAAGTCATCAATATGAGCAGTTGGAAAATGTTGCACTAATGACTCTTGAGGAGGAGGATTATATGATAAAGGCATGGAAGAGTGGATATTGAACTGCGGATATTCAGGATGGTGCAATTCATCAGATTGGAGAGCAAAGTGTCCCGAGACATGAGCATACCACGAGACATCAGAATGGTTATTCCGGTTAGGGGTGTAAGAATTAGAATGTGATTCAATCCCCTGGTCGGAAAAATTGGTGTTTAGCTGCCCATATGAGAAATTGGTAAATTGTCCCCAATGTGGACAATCACCGGAATTATGGTACGGGCTAGAGTAGGCTAAACACAGTTCATGTGGGTTCAAATTGGTAGGATTTGATGTCCTACTACTAGGGGAAACATCAAAATTAATAAACGGAAGACTCATGCTTCACCCAAACAGTTCAAAATATCCCACATGAAACAATAACAACAAAAATAAAATAAAATAAACCAATACTAACAAAAAATAAACAAAACAAAACAACTAATCAATAAACTAACAAAAATAATAAACTAATTAAATAATTAAAAATAAAATTAAACTAAACAAAACTAACAATAATAAGTAAATAAATAAAAACAAGCCAAATAATTAAATAATAACAAACAAAACAATAATTAAATAAAATAACAAAACAAAATTGAAAACTGGACACATACACTGCCTCGGGTCTGTTGGTGCAGCCAGCTGAGGTGCGCTCGAACGCAGGACACTACGATTGACCGCAAACACGCAAACATGTAGCAGACTGTGCACGTGCGTTCGATCGCAACTAGGTACGATCGTTCGCAACGGCGCGCTGCAGTTCTGTCTGAGGCGCGCGCTCGCACGCAACAGCGTACTAGGCGAGCACAGGTATGCAACTGTGCTGGCATAGACTCAAGTGCGTTCGAATGCATAGAGGTACGATCGAACGCACTATCACAGGCTGATTTTCCAAAATCCGAATTAAACTAAAAAAATGCAAAAACAAACACTAATCTAACTTTTTTTGGATTTTTTTTCTATACAAAAGCACGAAATAAATAAAATAAATGCACAATTAAAATAACTAGTAGAAAAATAAAATTAATCTAAGCAAAAAAAATCAATTCAAACAAAACAACGATTCCCCGGCAACGGCGCCAACATTTGATGTACAAGTTTAATTGTACTCGCGAATTGGACGAGTCGTTTGTAATAGAGTGGTTGTGCAAGTGCGAGGTCAAATCCCACAGAGAATCGTGTTTTGTTAAAAACTAATTTTAAAGTGCCTAAACTAATCCTATATTAACCTAGTCCCAAAATCAAACAGTTGGTGTGCATAAAAGTAAACTAGATTAAAATGCAATAAAATAAAGTAATAAAAATGACTAAGGTCCCTAATCCACCTCACCACAATTTAATCAACATATAAACATGCTTAGCTCATACTCAATAACGACTATGCTACTAGGCTGAGCGCTAACACATTGTTCATATTTTCGTCTATCGATAAAGCACATATGCATATCCTATTGTTGATACAAAATCTTGTCGAACTAACCAATGAAAACACTGTTTTGAGAGGTCACAACGGATATTGGTCCGAAGACGAATCATCCGATGTATCTCCGGTTGCAACGAAAGTTGACGTTTAACGATTTGCAAACAACAATCAAGACACTTTTGTCACTAAAATGCATTGAAATGAATAAACATAAAATGAAATGACAGAATAATATGAACAAAACATGAATATATGTAAACAAATCTATAGTGAAGGGAATAAGAGACTAAATAAAAGCAAAATAAATGACAATTTAGGAGGGCTTTACAGTGGAAAACAGAGGGTTTGAGGCCCTAGAGGCGCCTCCCAAACGTGAAAAATACAAAATACATCAAGGTCCTATTTATAGAGAAGATTTAGTATGCTGCCAGGTAAGGGGTGCGTTCGATCGCAGGGGGTACGTTCAAACGCAACCCTGCGTGCGTTCGATCGTGTGCTGTGTGTTCGGTCGTAGGCGCATCGCAGTGCTGCGTGCGTTCGAGAGTAGGCGTTGCGTTCGACCACAATGCATTCTATCGCACCAAGTGCGTTCGAACGCACGTAACTGCCCACGGTGCAAGGTTGAAGCGATGAACGATAGGGCTGGCTAGAGCGACGCGGGAAACGCGGGCTGACGAGGCGTGCGATCGAACGTGGCTTCTACATTCGACCATAGTGCGTTCGATCGTACTAAGTGCGTTCAAACACACTTACAGAGGCTAAAGTTCCATCTTTGCTTAATTCCACCCCTTTGAACCACAATTCACACCAAGGACCTACAACACACTAAAACAACTCAAAATATTAGATATTAACAAAACTAAGAGCCTAACAAACATAAGTTAAGGGGGGTCTAATATATAATATTTCACACCGATCACATAGACTAGGATTACACATCATAGAAGGAAAAGTAAACTAAGCACGCGTCCTAGAAGGAAAAGTAGACTAACAAGGCGGTTTAAGCCAAAACGAGTCGGCTTAAGCCCAAAACACGGCTAAGCGTCCGGACGAGTTAAGTGACCGTCCGGACAGGATAGTGAAATATAACCCACCCGTCCATCCGGATGGGGATCGAACAGGCTCTGAACAGGGCGTTCTGGAACCTTCTTGGAAATCTATGGGTTCAGATGGGTTGAAGGGCCGTCCCGACGGTCTTCCCCTATCCTTCGAGTTGGCGAGCGTGTCACCATCCTCTGGGGTGTCTTCACGCTTACATCACTTCTGTTTGTCTTCATGAACTCTGATGCTATCTGATCCACATCAAGTTAGGTGACAGGAAAGGAGATTGGGTAGATGATCTCCCAAAGGTTCTTTGGGTGTATCGATCTACGAGGAGAACCCCAACAGAAGAAACCCCATATGCCTTAGCTTTTAGAACTGAGGCAATCATTCCAGCAGAGATGGGATCGAGAAGCTACAGAGTGGAAACTTTCAAGCCAAAGACCAATGAGGAAGGTCTCAAACTCTACTAAGACTTACTGTAGGAAAAGCAAGATTGAGCTTAGATCACCATGTCAGCCTACTAGGAAAGGGTAGCTAGATACTTTAACAAGAAGGTGAAGCCTCTTAGCTTCAAGGTCGAAGATTTGGTCTTGTGCAAGGTTACCCTCACCACCAAGGATCCTACTGAAGGAAAGCTAGCTCCAAACTAGGAAGGTCCCTACAAAGTGATCAGTTGTCAGAAACCCGGAGCGTATTACCTAGAAGATCTGGAAGGGAAGGTCCTACAAAGGCCATGGAATGAGGAAAATTTAAAAAGATACTACTTTTAATTATGTAATTTTTTATTCATTCTTTTTTGCTACCTTGCAAAGAATCATTTCAATAAAGAATTTATCTGATGTTTTAGCAATGTTCAAAGTTTCATAAACTGGTAAACTGAACGAAAACATATACTAGGTGATCGGATAGACCAATCCGAGACCCGACACTTAAACGAGAAAAATTCATCAGGTGATTGGATAGATATCCGAGACTTGGTATTCACTAGATAGATTGATTCAAAACCCAACACTGGAACTGGAATACACATATTAAGTTATCGGATAGATCAAACCAAAATCTAGTTTTCATTAGGTGGATTGATCAGAGACATGACACTTAAGCCGGAATACATGTGTACCAAGTGATTGGGTAGATCAATCTGAGACCTGACAAGATCAGATAGATTGATCAGGGACCCGACACTTAACAGGTATATGCATATTAAGTAGTCGAATAGATCAGTTCGAGACTTGGTTCAAACTCAATATTCCAGAATTCCAAGGGGATCTATAACCCGAAGAACTCATGGATCGGGTAGCGGCAGTTGGAGAGGTTCTCGACTTCAAGGAGGTGCTTGGAGATCGACAGGTTTCTTCGGTCGCAACTAAATTTATTGATGAAGATTTATCGATAGATTGGGCATCTCCACCAATCTATGACATTTATCCTGATGAAGAGGATCTATTGGAGGAGGTAAACTTAGTTCTTGATACTATAAATATTGTTGAAGGGAATGATCTTCACCTTGTGTCTGAAGAAAGTCCAAAGAGTTAAATATCTCAATGGGGTCTTGAGAAAATTAATTATGTTGATTTTCTTGGGATCAAAATTTTTCTATCAACTCTTCCTAAACAAAAACTTGACGTTGGTGTTGGCATGGTGGAGGAAATTGGTGTGAATAACTTCAAATATAATACTCGAAGTTATGTTATGAAGGTTTGCAAATTGTTTATGTTTCGGTATCAAGTTGCTTTGATGTTAAGAAGTACGGGATGGAATGGATTGGTTGGGCATCCAAAGGACCGTGGAAAGAACCGGATTCGTGGACGAATTCTCTCCAATAGGGGGAGAATGATGTAGGGTGAAAATTAACCCCTATGAACTTTGATGATGAAGATGTGAATTCGAGGATGAATTCTCTCTAACTTGAGGAGGATGATGTAGATCGAAACTCTCATCATTCTATCTATCTTATCTTTCAGTCTTATATTTGAATTATGTTTCTTTGTTAGTCTTTATTTTATGTTTTATTAGGTTTAGGATTTTGAGAGTCTTTAATTTGTATTTTATTAGGTTTAGGAGTCTTGGGCTATAATTATATGCTTATAGCCTCTAGTAAAGCAGTTTATGTTGATTATTGATTTTATGAATGAAAATTACTCATAGTTGAGTTGTTTGCCCATTTTCCTTAAAAATGCTAGAGAGTATCTAGATTTTCAAGAAGAGTTCTCAGATCTTTGATAGAATCAAGATCTAGAATTAGTTATCCGCTGCGTATTTGTTGTTCGTCGCTGCAGCCCACAAAGTCACGCTACATCACCATGCCTCGAGCAGATACGTCACGTTCCATCTGAAGCTTATTGTGATCGATCAGATTCACCACAGCTAAGAACGGGTTGCCCTTGAGGTCACCTCCGAGCCTGGCCAATTTTCCTCCAACTGTCCAGTTGGTCCCCGAGGGCCTTATTACGGTGGAACTCTCAGACTCGGAAGCCTCGGAGTTGGAAGCCCTTGGGTGCCCAAGGCCTTTTTGACCCTTGAGCCCGATCGACTCTAGCAAAAGTCAGAATCTGAGGCCTTTGGGCAGTCGAAGCTCGAGAAGAAGTCCCTACCTCTCGAATCGGAGAAAGGGATTTAGGCTGAGCCTCCTCCTCATCAGCAGCTTGGTGCCCAATGTTATCGCCCTTCATCCCAACTGAGTCCTCCGACTCAAACTCTATATCCTCCAAAATATTCTGAATGTTGGAGCCCAACGGTTGGAGGATTGACGCCATGGGAATAAGGCCCCCTGGCACTTGTAGCGGCTCTTCTAGTAAAGGCTTAGCCTCTATCGTGCTGGCCATAACTGGCTCGTTTGCCAAAAAGGCCTCAACATTCACCATGCAAGTTTTCTTCGACTAGCCAGGAAGCTGGCCACACCCTTTGCCTCAACCTCAGGGGTAGCACCTCCGACCCCCTTTGTTAGCTTCCTTTTCTTCACGAGAGGAGCCTCTATCACCTCAACATCCGACTCCTTGACAGAAGTCAAAACAATTGGAACTGGCCCCTGGACGACCTTGAGAGGCTGTTGAGCATCCAACTCTTTATCCTCGTCTATCAGCTTGAGTGCTCTGGCCACTCGAGGAGGCGTCTCAACTGCCTTCCTCTTCACAACCAGGCCCCTTTTCACCGGATCAGTAACTCGCAGTGCTAGGGGACGGGGTCCTTTGGTTCGTAAATCTTGAAGGCCCCGCCTGTCCGCATAGGGATGAACTCGGGCTTCTTGGGCTTGACCATCTTACCCTTGCTCTTGTCCAGAACCTTGGACTTGTCCAACACCTGTGCCTTACCCTTATCCTTTCGGGGGGTGGCACCCCGAGTGTTCACCGCAGGAGGGCTCGGGTTGACTGGAAGCCGGTGGACTCACGCGCCTGTTCGCCTGCAGTGCCCACAGTACCGATCTCGTACACGAACTCCATGAGTCTCGGAACCGAGACCAGTGCACCAAAGTACATGCACTCCTCGTGTGACCGAGACCATTTTATCATGTAGTCGACTCGGTTTGTCTCCTCCTTGGTCAGGACGGGCTCCTTGTAGGCCCTACCAAAGGGCATATTTGCACCCACTCTTTAGGGTCAAACTCCCACTGCCCTGAAACGAAAAAGTACTTGTTCTTCCAGTATCGGTTGATGGAATATTTGGAGTCCAGCTAGATGAACTTCCCCCTCTTGGTCTGGAAGTTATAGACCCCCAAACCTCCAAGATTCTTCGGAATCCTGTATAAATGAAGGAACTCCCTTACTGTCAACTGATGTTCCTTTCCCTGGACCAATGGCCACAGTACCATGCAACTGTGGAGGATCCTCCAGGCATTAGGTGCCAGTTGATGAGGCGCCAAATCAAGGTGATGGAGGAGCTCTCGAATAAAGGGCGGAAGCTGGCCTTGAACATGGCTTTGTATAAGCAGACTTTGTGGCAATCTGAACGGACCATGGCGCCTGAATTTTCTTCATCAAATCGGATCTTAATGTATTTTGGAATGGCACATTTCGATCTAATCCGACCCTCATTGGACATGGTTTATTTGGACTCCCATAGAGCAGGGTGGGCATCGCCCAAACCATCGGAATCATTACTGTCTTTAGCCATGGTTGGTTAGAAAAAAATAGCAAGGAAATAAGTCTCGAGAAAAAGGAAGAAAAAGGGAATAAGTTTCGAATGGAAGAGGAAAGTTAGAGAAGAGAGGGACTTGGAAGAGAAGCAAGAAAATTTTTCGCAGAGGAAGAAATGAGCGAGTAAAGGAAGCCATGTAATACCGCCCCTAGAATAAAGGTGATCTTAATATCAAGGATAAGGATGATTTGCAATTTTATAGGTAAATATAGGTTAAATGTGAAAGATAGTGGAAATTAAATTTTACTGGGTTATTGGAAGAAAAGTCACATTGTTTTAGGGGCCAAAAATTCAATGAGAGACTTTAAGAAAAACTGTTTTAATACCTTGTAGAATGATGAGAAATGAAGATTTTCAAGTGGTTTCATGATTTTTGGACGCTTATAGAAGGAGTTATGATTTTTAGAAGTTGCAAGTGTCAAAACAGGAATTTTGGTAAAGCAGAGGCACTAAATTTCGAGGGAATTTTGAGGTATCAATAAATTATGTATTGCTATGATTTTTGGATATGTTGTGAACCTTTGAATGAAGAAAATTTTAAGCCAAATTTCGTGTCATTTGGAGTTTAATTAAAAAAGTTATGAATTTTTGAATTTTAATAGGTTAATCTGTCAAGTAGTTAGAGCACTTGAGATTTGGGAAATTAATTGGATGGGTTAATGATTTCATTAGGCCACGAATTTTGGTTATATTGTAACAGACATATTTATGTTCATAAGGGAATTATTGTGAATTTTATGGGCGTTTAGGTAAATGCAAACTCATCACATGTGCTGTCAAGCTATGAAAACTCAAGTGAGTTTTGTGGCCACAGCTGTTAAACTGCAAGGTTCTTTCATTTCTCTAAAGGGCATGTTGCTGGATGATCGGTGTCAAATATTGTATATTGGACCTCCCTTAACTTATGTTTGTTAGGCTCTTAGTGTTGTTAATATCTAATGTGTTGTATTGTTTTAGTGTTTTAGTGTGTTGTAGGTCGTTGGTGCGAATTGTGGTTCAAAGGGGTGAAATTAAGCAAATATCGAATTTCAGCCTTTGCAAGTGCGATCGAACGCACTTGGTGCGTTCGAACGCAACTACGGTCGAACGCAAGGAGCACTTTCAAACGCACGCTGATGTACAAATTTAATTGTACTCGCCAATTGCACGAGTCGATCGTAATAGAGTGGATGTGCAAGTGCGAGTGTCGAACCCACAGAGAATCGTGTTTCGTTAAAAATCGATTTTACAATGCCTAAACTAATCCTATCTTAACCTAGTCCCAATATCAAACACAAGGCGTGCATAAAATAAAATTAAATTAAATGCAATAAAATAAATAAATAAAAATGCTAAGGTCCCTAATCTACCTCACCACAATTTAATCAACATATAAGCATGCTAATCCACACATCCATCAAACAATTAGGCTAAAATGTATGTCCTATTCTCACGATAGTCCACACACCCGTCGTACGGCCTAGCTCGACGCATGTTCTTTTGCCTTTACAAAATCTAGTCGAATCATGCGATGTATTAACCCATAAACGGTTACAACGGATGTTGAGCCGAGATCGAATCATCCGATGTGTCGTTGACGACAACGGATATTGGACTCGCTTAAACTATCTGATGTAGCCCGGATAAATCACAACGCATATTGGACGATAAACGATCTATAAACAACAACCAATCACAATCTTGTCACGAGATTGTGATTGAATCGAACAAACGTTAAATTAAATGACAAAAAATGTAAACTAAACATGAATATACATAAACAAATCCATGATGAGGGAAAATAAGAGACTAAATTAAAAAAACTAAAAGCATTAAATAAATGATAAAATGACGTTTAGAGGGTTTTACAGTGATGAACGGGGAGGACTTAAGCCACAAGGGGCGCCTCCAAGCTTTTTCCAAACGTCAGGTTCGTTTACAAGAGAAATGGGGATATTTATAGGCTAAATTTAGGGTTTCCGCGCTGCCAGGTCAGATAAGGTGCGTTCGATCGCACTAAGTGCGTTCGAACGCACTCGTGCATGAATTTCGGCATTTGATGGGCACAAGTGCGTTCGAACGTAAAACGTGCATTCGAACGCACTGCCTTCAGAATTAGCCCTCACATGTGAAATACAAAGTTGTAGATCTTTGAGTTAGATTTCTAAAGACACCAAGATCACCTCAATCGGAGGTCTGCAACTCTAGATATGGTCGTTTTGGTGGGACTCATCGGGTGCGAATTATCGCTCAACTCAAATTTGCTGTCAAAGCTCCCCGAACTGTCTTAAGCCCCAGAGTTGATGGCATTAGCCCCAAATGCAACTTAATAACCTGCAAAACACTAAAACACCAAAACTAACCAAAACATTAGAAATTAACAATACTAAGAGCCTAACGAATGTAAATTAAGAGGTTCAAATAAGCACTTTTAGGCACTCATCACACGCCTCGTCAGCCTGCGTTTCCCGCGTCGTCCTAGCCGGCCCTATCGTTCATCGCTTCAACCTCGCGCCTTGTGCAGTTACGTGCATTCGAACGCACTTAGTGCGATTGAACGCACTGCGGTCGAACGCGACACCTACACTCGAACGCACGCTACATGGCGATGCGCCTGCGACCGAACGCACAATATACGATCGAACGCATGCAGGGTTGCGATCGAACGCACCCCCTGCGTTCGAACGTACCCCTGACCTGGCAGCACAGTAAATTTTGTCTATAAATAAGACTTTGTGTAATTATTATTACACACGTTTGGGAGGCACCCCTAGGGCCTGAAACCCTCTGTTTTTCACTGTAAAGCCCTCCTAAATTGTCATTTATTTATTTAATGTTTTATTTTGCTTTTATTTAGTCTCATATTCCCTTCACTATGGATTTGTTCATATATATTCATGTTTAATTCGTATTATTCTGTCGTTTAATTTTATGTTTATTCGTTTCAATGGATTTTAGTGACAAAAGTGTGTTGATTGTTGTTTGCAAATCGTTAAACATCGACTTTCATTGCAACTGGAGATACATCGGACGATTCGTCTTCGGACCAATATCCGTTGTGACCTCTTAATAATGTTTGCATTGGTTAGTTGGATAAGATTATGTAGCAACAATAGGATATGCATATGTGCTTTATCGATAGACGAAAATATGAACAATGTGTTAGCGCTCAGAGTATGCCTAGTAGCATACTCGTTATTGAGTATGAGCTAAGCATGTTTATGTGTTGATTAAATTTTGGTGAGGTGGATTAGGGACCTTAGTCATTTTTATTACTTTATTTTATTGCATTTTAATCTAGTTTATTTTTACGCACGTTACCTGTTTGATTTTGGGACTAGGTTAAAATAGGATTAGTTTAGGCATTATAAAGTTGATTTTCACAAACACGATTCTTTGTGGGTTCGACACTCGCACTTGCACAACCACTCTATTACAAACGACTCGTGCAATTGGCGAGTACAATCGAATTTGTACATCACTGGACAGGTGTGGTACATCATGCCTTTATGGCCTTCTTGGTGGACACATGTCTGGTGGTAATGAGAGTATGTGGCAAATTTTTAAGGCAACACTACCATACACAAGGCACGTTGATACTTGATAGCTAGGTGGGTGGATCCCCTTTTCACAAGTGTATGGGCATTTGTCCAACCTACAGCACGCAAGAGCAAGTATATAAGGAAAGCAATCTGCTCATTTTTGGAACAGCTCAAGTGAGCGTGAGGAAGAGAAGAAAGAGAGGAGAAAAGAAGAGAGAAGAGAAAAGAGAAGAAAAGAGAGAAGAGAAAGGAAGAGGAAAGAAAAATAGGAGGACTCCAAGGTAATATTTTTATATCCTTTATGGTGTTCTTAGTATGAAGCTAAATTTCTAGAATTAAATTGGGGCTTTTAGAGTATGATTATTTGAATTGCTATTTGAAGGGATTAATTATAATTAAGGTGATTGTTGTAAATGTTTCTAAGCTTTCGATATTTGGAGTAAGTTGCTAAATTAAATGGCTTAGGAAGAGAGCGGTATTATGGCTAGGTAGACTCCTTAAGCTGTTAATTATTGATCGTACAAAAAATAAGTACTCGCCAATTACACGAATCGTTTTGCAATAAAGTGGTTGTGCAAGTGTGAGTGTCGAATCCACAGAGAATCGTGTTTTGTGAAAACTAACTTTAAAATGCCTAAACAAATCTTATCTTAACCTAGTTCCAAATAACAAACACATGGCGTGCATTAAATAAAAACTAAATTAAACGCTTAAAAATAAAGAAATAAAAATACCAAGGTCCCTAATCCACTTCACCACAATTTAATCAACATATAATCATGCTTAGTCCATACTCAATAACGACTATGTTACTAGGCGTACTCTGAGCGCTAACACATTGTTCATATTTCCGTCTATCGATAAAGCACAAATGCATATCTTATTGTTATTACAAAATCTAGGCGAATCATCCGATGTATCCTCGGTTCAATCACAACGGATATTGGCCGTCTAATGATTCGCAAACAACAATCAACACACTTTTGTCACTAAAATGTATTGAAACGAATATACATAAAATTAAACGACAGAATAATATGAACTAAACATGAATATATATAAACAAATCCATAGTGAAGGGAATAAGAGACTAAATAAAAGCAAAATAAAGCAAGATAAATTAAAATGACAATTTAGGAGGGCTTTACAGTGGAAAACAGAGGGTTTGAGGCCCTAGAGGCGCCTCCCAAACATGAAAATGAAATGAAAACATAAGGGTCCTATTTATAGACAAAACTAATGTGCTGCCAGGTCACGTGCGTGCGCTCGATCGCAAGTGGTACAATCGATCGCATACCTGCCTGCGGTCGATCGTAGGCGTTGCGTTCGATCTCAGGTCCGTCTGCGGTTGATCGTGTACTATGCGTTCGACCGCACTGCGTTCGATCGCAAAGTGTGCGATCAATCATAGATAACTGCTCCAAAATCCCACGGCGCAAGTGTTGAAGTGATGGAGCATAGGGTCGGCTAGGGCAATGCGGGGATTACGGCTGACATGGGATGCGCTCGATCACGCATCCTGCGCTAGAGCGCAGTGAGCTCGATCGCACCAAGGGCGCTCGATCGCACTGGCAAGGGCTAAACTTCCATCTTTGCTTAATTCCGCCATTTTGAACCATAATTTGCACCAAGGACCTACAATACACAAAAACACTAAAATAACACAAAACATCAAATATTAACACAGCTAAGAGCCTAACAAACATAAGTTAAGGGGGGTCCAATATATAATATTTGACACCGATCAAATACCCCCAAACTTACATTTTGCTAGTCCCTTAGCAAAACAAAACTGAAAACAAAGTAAAAAAAAACAAGAAACATAAATTCGCTTTCGTGCGAGAAACGATTGCATTTAGCGTATGCAACAAGCCTTTTAAACCACTAGGCATCCCTAGTGGACGAGTGAAGTCTCGTTAGGGTTTTTCAGGAGTGACACCCACAAACAATTATTTGGCATTATGTTATTAATGGACAAAGCCCTTCACATAAATACATGGTTCATATATCATTAGCAAATTTAACATGTCGAACGTACAAACCACATCATCCAGGCATCCAAACATCATTTCACTCAAGGTTGGAAAATTGAGACAACACGTGCTCCATAAAAGTGCAAAGTGAACTAACACAAGATCATGGGGTTTTAATTATCCTCTAAAGACATCTATCCCAAAATTCAAAGGAATTCAGTGTGATAAATACAACCAAGGCTTAAATTGAAAAAATGCAATTTTTTTTTGTGTAGGCTGTGCAATGCTTGACTCTCTTAAGCTTCTAAATGACCTATGTAACGAGTGTTGGGCCAGTGACTCCCAAACCAGACGATTTTAGGGCACTAGATGTAGAGACATCCCTAGGGCTTAATTACTCAAGTCAAAAAAGCTACAGAGCCTAAACTAGCCTTACAATTACTAAGCTGGAATTTCTCATTTTTTTACGCGAACACTCAATGCTTTGTGAGGCACGAGGTCCGATTACTCAATGAAAAGCTCACTTTATTATGATTTTCTAATTTTTTATTATATATATATTTTTTTATTAACAACCAAGGTTTTCATCATCACATCGCAAACCTAGAAATCTCAAGACACACACTTCAAAGTCAAATCTCATACCTCACAGACCCTATGCTAATGTACATCTGAAATATTAATCAAACAAGTGGAGTCTCTCTAATCCAACACATGAATCAAAAGCTGGGATTTCTAATGATATGCTATGTTCAAACAAGTTAAACACACCAATGACATGCAATCTACAGTTACGATGTAAGTTGTGCCCAATCAACAACATAGCAACAAACAAAAAGAAAAAAAATTTTATATACAGACAAAAACAAAACAAAAAAAGTAAATAAACAAACAAAACAGACAGACAAAGTATTTGTCCACACCCCTAAACTTAAATGACACATTGTCCCCAATGTGACAAGAAATACATTACAGTGGGATGAGGAACCGAGATGTGCAAAGGTCAAGGCGTCCCCCGAACTTGAAAATCTAAACACCTGTCAAAAACTAACAGCAATCTTTTTCTCACAAGCACAAACATCAAAAGGTTAATTGCTGTTAAAAACAAAATAAATAAAAATAAAATGACAGGAAATAAAATAACAAAAGGAAAATAAATCAAAAATGCAGTGTGGAAAATAAAATAAAAATAAAAATACCGCACCTTCCCCTCTCATATGGGTGTCCAACCAATCTCTTCCGTCCTTTCTTCTTAAGAATTAGATACCCATCTTGAACGATGGTCCGCCATCTTATATAGAATGTGCGAGGTAAGTAAACACTTACACCTCTTTTACGTAAACCGTGAGATATGTCAGTTGACTGACCACGCGTATGATATAAGCATGTCTATTACCTGTAATTACTTGGTAACTGCATTATTCAATAAACTACTAAGATGCATCGTAAGACATGGTACGCCGGTACATGCAGTATAAACAGCCATGGGCTTGCTATATAAACTGCATATTATGGTCAAATGTGTGCATTATGTGAGGGTTGTGGATCCATTGGTTTCGTGACCTTGATGCAACCATTCCCAATGGTTTGGTCACTACAGGACGGACGTCATTAGATGGTGTGGGCCACTCGGGGTCGAACCCCATCGTGCCACTAATGCTACGTACGGTATGTTGTACAATGGCTGGGGCACTGGCATTGTATTATAGGTCCCTCGGGACAGCATCAACCCTGCTGAGAAGGGGTAATATCTCGGGTAAACCATGTATGTAAGTTATAACCTATAAAGCATTACTTTTTTCCGCATCAAAATAATTAGGCAATTATCGCCGGTTCTACACCATCGAGCTTTAAAAACCCTAAAACCTGTGGAATGGTGTATTAGCGGAGGTAATGCCCTCTTTTGGCCATTACTCGAATTGCACGTTTACTTTTATAAACTGGACCCATGTCATACCTAAGTGTGGGGTTTACTTACTAAGTCGTTAGACTTACGCGGTTATTATTCTTTAGGTAATCTGATTCACCGCTACGGGAGTGGCTAGATTTGCTATTGCTGGACTGGCTATGCCTTGTTTATCATTACAGGTTTGTTTTAATTGTTTAGCAGCTCCACGTTCTTAATTGATGAATTGTAGTACTCTCAGATTTATTCACCTTCCTTGCATTTACTCTGACAGTTTTTTATAAGGGTGATTGCCCGTTAGATCACAAGTTTGCTCAACTGGGTAAATTGCCAGTGACTCCACCGGATTAGCCGAGGCTAATTTTGGGGGCGTTACAGTTTTCCTAAACGCCTCAAGTGTGTCTTTCATTGATAGTTCTTATGAAGCAGGAATGGAGGGTTGACCGACTAGTTCCACGAATTCCTTAAGAGTTTCTTCCAAAAAAGATTTCTCAGAAGGATAGTCAAATGATGAAGGAACGGAAAATGGATTTTCGGAATGTGAATATTCAAGACGGTGCAGTCCATAAGATTGGGGAGCAAGATTTCCCGTAGCATAAGCATGCCACGAGAAATCAAAATGGTTGCTCCAGTCCGGGTTATAAAAATTTGAATTTGAGTCAAACCCAGGGCTGAAGAAACTGGTGTTCAACTACTCATGTGAAAAGTCTGAAAATTGTCCCCAATGTGGACAATTACCTAAACTATGGTAAGGGCTGGAGCGTGTGAACATGGTTCATGTGGGTGAAAATTGGTAGGATTTGGTGTCCTACCGCTAGGGGAAACATCAAAAGTATTGAACGGAAGACTCATGCTTCACCCAAACAGTTCAAAATATCTCACATGAAACAATAACAGCAAAAATAAAATAAACAAAAAATAATAAAAATAAACTAAACAAATGACTAAACGATAAACTAACAAAACAATAAACTAATCAAACAATAAACTAAATAAAAAAATAAAAATAAAAATAAACTAACTAAAACTAACAACAGCAAGTAAATATATAAAAGCAGGCAAAATATATTAAAAAAGAAAGACAAAACAATAATTAAACAAAACAACTAAAAAAAAATGAAAACTGGACACATACATTGCCTCGAGTATGTTGGTGTAGTCAGCAAAGATGCGCTCTGATGTACAAAAATAAAAGTACTCGCCAATTGCACGAGTCGTTTGTAATAAAGTGGATGTGCAAGTGCGAGTGTCGAACCCACAGAGAATCGGCTTTGCTAAAAATCAATTTTAAATCGCCTAAACTAATTCTATCTTAACCTAGTCCCAAAATCAAACAGTTGGTGTGCATTAAAATAAACTAAATTAAAATGCAATAAAACAAAGAAATAAAAAAACGCTAAAGTCCCTAATCTACCTCACCACAACTTAATCAACATATAAACATGCTTAGTTCATACTTCAACAAAAATTACGCTACTAGACGTATTCTATTTGCTATTAACCAGTCCATACATCCGTCTGTCGATAAAGTACATATGCATATCCTATTGTTGCTACAAATTCTTGTCGAACTAACCAACGCAAACACTGTTTAGAGGTCACAACAGATATTGGTCCGAAGACGAATCATCCGATGTATCTCCGGTTGCAGCGAAAGTCGACGTTAAACGAATTGCAAACAACAATCAACACACTTTTGTCACTAAAATGTATTGAAACGAATAAACATAAAATTAAATGACGAACGGAGTATTAAACTAAGCATAAAAACATGTAGATAAAAACATGGTGAAGAATAAGAGACTAAAGCAAAATAAACAAAAGCATTAAATTAAAATAAATGATAAAATGACGTTTAGAGGGTTTTACAGTGATGAACGGGGAGGACTTAGGCCACAAGGGGCGCCTCCAAGCGTTTTCCAAACGTAAGGTTGGTTTACAAGAGAAAGGGGGATATTTATAGGCTAAATTTAGGATTTCCGCGCTGCCAGGTCAGATAAGGTGCGTTCGATCGCACTAAGTGCGTTCGAACACACTCGTGCATGAATTTCGGCATTTGATGGGCACAAGTGCGTTCGAACGTAAAACGTGTGTTCGAACGCACTGCCTTCAGAATTAGCCCTCACACGTGAAATAAAAAGTTGTAGATCTTTGAGTTAGCTTTCTAAAAACACCAAGATCATCCCAATCGGAGGTCTACAACTCCAGATATGGTCATTTTGGTGAGACTCGTCGGGTGCGAATTATCGCTCAACTCAAATTTGCTGTCAAAGCTCCCCGAACTGTCTTAAGCCCCAGAGTTGATGACATTAGCCCCAAATGCAACTTAGCAACCTGCAAAACACTAAAACACCAAAACTAACCAAAACATTAGAAATTAACAATACTAAGAGCCTAACGAATGTAAATTAAGGGGTTCAAATAAGCACTTTTAGGCACTCATCAGACTCAAGCGTAGGACACTAAGATCAATCGCAGACACGCAGACATGTAGAAATGTAGCAGTCTGTGCACGTGCGTTCGATCGCTACAAAGGTGCGATTGATCGCACAAGCGTATTGCGGTCTGTCAGAAAGGCGCGCTCGCACGCAACTGCGTACTAGGCGAGTGCAGGCACGCGAACAAGCTGGAATAGGCTCAAGTGCGTTCGATGGAAACTGGGGTGCGATCGATCGCACTATCACAGACTGAAATTCCAGAAACTTGAACAGACTACGAAACAGCAAACTAAACACTAATCTAATTTTTTTCTATAAAAAAGCACGAAATAAATAAAAATAATTGCACAAATAAAATAACTAGTAGAAAAATAAAATTAATCTAACCATAAAATCAATTCCACCAAAACATTCAATCCCCCGGCAACGGCGCCAAAATTTGATCGCACCAAAAATAAGAACTCGCCAATTACACGAATCGTTTTGCAATAAAGTGGTTATGCAAGTGCTAGTGTCGAACCCACAGAGAATCGTGTTTCGTGAAAACTAACTTTAAAATGCCTAAACTAATCCTATCTTAACCTAGTTCCAAATAACAAACACATGGCGTGCATTAAATAAAAACTAGATTAAATGCTTAAAAATAAAGAAATAAAAATACTAAGGTCCCTAATCCACCTCACCACAATTTAATCAATATATAATCATGCTTAGTCCATACTCAATAACGACTATGTTACTAGGCATACCCTGAGTGCTAACACATTGTTCACATTTCCGTCTATCGATAAAGCACATATGCATATCCTATTGTTATTACAAAATCTAGGTGAATCATCCGATGTATTTACCGTTAAAGAATCACAACGGATATTTAATCGATTAAATCGATAGAATCATCCGATGTATCCCCGGTTCAATCACAACGGATATTGGCAATTTAATGATTCGCAAACAACAATCAACACACTTTTGTCACTAAAATGTATTGAAATGAATATACATAAAATTACGACTGAATAATATGAACTAAACATGAATATATATAAACAAATCCATAGTGAAGGGAATAAGAGACTAAATAAAAGCAAAATAAAACAAGATAAATTAAAATGACAATTTAGGAGGGCTTTACAGTGGAAAATAGAGGGTTTGAGGCCCTAGAGGCGCCTCCAAAATGTGAAAATGAAATGAAAACGTAAGGGTCCTATTTATAGACAAAACTAATGTGTTGCTAGGTCACGTGCGTGCGCTCGATCGCAGGTGGTATGATCGATCGCATACCTGCCTGCGGTCGATCGTAGGCGTTGCGTTCGATATCAGGTCCGTCTGCGGTCGATCGTGTGCTGTGTGTTCAACCGCACTGCGTTCGACTGGAAAGTGTGTGATTGATCGCAGATAACTGCTCTAAAATCCCACGGCTCAAGTGTTGAAGCGATGGAGCATAGGGCCGACTAGGGCAACACAAGGATTACGGCTGACATGGCATGTGCTCGATCGCGCATCCTGCGCTCGAGCGCAGTGAGCTCAATCGCACCAAGGGAGCTCGATCGCACTGGCAGGAGCTAAACTTCCATTTTTGCTTAACTGTGCCCCTTTGAACCATAATTTGCACCAAGGACCTACAACATACTAAAACACTAAAATAACACAAAATATCAAATATTAACAGAGCGAAGAGCCTAACAAACATAAGTTAGGGGGGCTCCAATATACAATATTTGATATCGATCAATTATAGTTGAATGATTTTGGATGCTTTATTGAGACCTTAGTTGAGTTGATTATTAAAATTTTATGGGAGATGTATAAATCAAGCATGGTGGGGTTTGATGTTAAGGATAAATGAATTGATTATTAAGGTACCTTTTACTCTGTTGTAGGAATTGTGAGTTGAATGCAAAATCAATTAAGGACATGCGATGCCAGGTAAGGGGACACAACACCAAAAACCCCCACGGATTTTATTATAAATCTTCGAAAAACAAAATGTTGGGAATTTTATGAAGAATTCATTTACATGAATTTCAAATGCACTTCCTTTCATAGTTTTAATGCAAAATTTTACTCAATCATATTGCATGGTTTAAGAATTTTACGTATTGCAATTACTTCATTTTTATGAGTTATGCATGAATGCAACTATGAATGAAAGAGCTCATAAAGGTTTCAGGATATGTTGTACAAATATGGATGAGCTTCCAAGATTATATGAAATGTTATATGTGCATTCATGAATAATAAATGTTTAACCCTGAGGCACTGAAGCAATGATCAGCCGAATCGCAAGGGTAGCATGGCAAGCACACTGAAGGACGGTTACAAGAAGGTGTGTGCTACCAGCCAGGTGGCCTCCACTTAGGGGGAGTTCCCAACCTGGTAGCTCTCCCCTGTGAGATAGGATGAGCCAAAAGAGTCCTTCGGGACAAGCCAAACGTGGGCCAGACACGGTAAACTCACGGCAATGGGTCAAAGGGTAAAACAACCATGAAAAGTAAAAAGGAAGTGCTGCTTACTCATTTTGCAACTATCATGCTTTATTCTGCATAAAATATTGTTGTATATGACATAGATTATGACATAAAAATCTGCATAGCATGTGGCATTTGGTGATGTGGCTATTTACTGAGTTGTCAAACTCACCCCTTCTCCTTATACATCTTTTTAAGTTTGCCCTATAAATTGTAGTACTGAGGACAAGGGTACTGGTGGGATACTTGGACATACTGCTTTGAGGACTAGCAGAAGTAGTAGCAATAGAAGTTTTTGGTACTCTAGTTTTTTGGATTAGATCGCTTGGGATGAGGACAAGGGTACTGGTGGGATACTTGGACATACTGCTTTGAGGACTAGCAGAAGTAGTAGCAATAGAAGTTTTTGGTACTCCAGTTTTTTGGATTAGATCGCTTGGGACGAGCATAGATTGTGTAACTGCATTTTTATGAGATTATCGTATACTAGCACATTATGTATTTGGGATAATAGTACTCTAGTAATGTTATTTTTCTATGGTGATTTTATGAAAATATTTTATTTTATTAAGAATATGTTACAATTTCTCACAGTCACTCTACCTTTAGAACTTGGGGGGTTTCAAGCCAATTCTGGTTTATATAGGCCTAACAGGGAAAATGAAGAGTCAGTAGTGGAAAAACGAGAAAGCAGCTAAAGAGATGTCTCTCAAAACCCTAAAAACGCTTTGGAATCCGACGCCTGGTCAGTCATTATGACTGACACCTGACAACCGACTGTACGACCAATTCGAGACTGACACGTGGTTGAACCTCGACCACAGGAATCGACGCATTAATTGATCGATGCGGCCTCGAGCAACCTAACCCATATTTTTTAAATTCAAAATTTTCCCACCTTAGCCAAGTCAAAATTTATTTTTTCAACTAGGCCTCAGAATCGATCAAGCCTCAAAAGAAAGCCAAGCCCTGGAATCAAGGTAGGCAACGAAAGCTTGATCCACTCTTTCGGGACACTAGAATTTCCATAGTCATCCAGATAAGGAAACTGGGGGTAACTGTTGGGTCATGGATCAACCTTTGACAGGCCCAATAGTTCACCAGTGCAAGTCGAAGCCCAGGAATATCTCAAGCCCTGAACCTTTGGGACCAAGTCTCGGATTTGTGACAGAAGGATCCGAGACCAAGGACTCGAATTCGAGACCTCTCAGTCCAAGACCTCCGAATTCGAGGTCCTTGTATCCGAGACCCTGGAATTTAGGGAACAAGGATTTGAATTCATTTGAATGATATGTGATCTAATCTTATCTATTAAATTCAAATGACGAGCACCAAGAAACACGGAATCAGATACGTTATCTACAGGAATTCAGAATACAAACGCCATAACAACCAAATCCTATGTTGATCTCCTAAGATCTTGAGACGGATGACTACTCAAGTCCCTCGATAGCAACTGCCCAGCAGAAAATCAAGGAAGAGTCAGTCATTGTTTAGGGGACTACTGCTCCATGCCTATATAATACAAGTTACTACCTCACATTTGGGTAACGCAACTCTTGAACTCTAAGCTCTTGTTGCTATTTCATACTCCATCTCTCAAATACTGACTTAGGCATTGGAGTGGCCTCGCCGGCTCACCCCTGGTCTCTTTGATTCTACTGTCTTTCTTTACTGTGTAGGCAAGTTCACACTTCAAGCAATCGACCAAGAATCTGAAAGTGTGCCACGTCATCAATCGGAAACTGTGCATCAACAATATATATTCTCAAGTAAATCAGCGTAGGTAACTGGCCATGTAGGGGTTTTTAGAGTTTAATAAATTTTCATGTCAAAAATTCTCATTTCATTATTACCTTCTGGTGCGATGTGACTTAAGGCTTCTTTGGGTATGTATTTGACTGTTTAAGGATCTTAAAATTACGCTCAATACCCCTCTTGTTTGAAAAAAGAAAAATGTATATATATTAGAAAAAAAAAAGCATCCATTTAGTAAAAAAAATATATATATATATCAAAGCGCTTTTAAATGTCAAAAAGCCTAAAAATGACCAAAACGAACTTTCGGCAAAAGCTTCATTTTTAAGCTTGTGTCAAAAAGAGATTTTTGACTTAGAAATTATATTTTTCAAATATAATCACAAACAAGATCTTAGGCTATTTATTGCAGTAATTAGAACATATTATTAACAAAAGAAAAAAAGAAAAGAAACAAGCTAGAGAGTGCTGCTAGTGTGCCCTATAAGTGTTGTTGGTACAGTTTTCTTCACAATGGATCACGCGTTCTTCAGGATCTTCAAATTCTCGTTAAGTGCACTCCAAATTACTAACAAAAGAGGAAAAAAGCGTCAAAGTGCCGACGGTGTTTTTATCGCGGGCATTCTGATGCCAAAATTAGAACCTAAGAGAAGTATTGTACTTTTATGCACAATAAATCAATATACTGAGTATTTTCTGATCTCAGAGAGAATAGATTTTGTACCTTGCTTAGGGGCCTATTTATAGGCTAGAGTGTTGAGGTTGAATTGGACTAGTTCTCATGGAGTTCAAGTTTGAATTGGACTTGCTCTCTTGGGGTTGTGTTATATTCAAAATTGCTCTCATGGAGTTTGAGATAGAATTAAGCTTCTATTGACTTGTAGACTTAGAGTAGGAATCCGATATTCCAATGAGATCCCAATTGGAATATATTTTATATTAATTAATTAAATAGCCCTAGCTCTTTAATTAATATTTTTACAGCGCAATTCTCCAGCCCTTGGGCTCATAATCTGATGAGCTTGTAGTGCGAATTTATTCCCAACAATTACTCCCCAATTCCCTTAGCTGTGGTACTAGGGTAATGGGAATTTAATCAAAGCTTTAGGGAGGCACATTATTTTTGGCATCGCATAAGTTTTCAAGGGCACCCCCCAGCTCTATCCGAGTTGCCAAGATTATCCGAATTCGTACAATAATATTTAAATAGTAACTTATAAGCCTTTCAACAAACTAACCTTTGTTCCCCGTTCATCTTGGGTGATTTCTTGTTTTTGCCTAACGTTTTCTCCTTGTCCTTATTTTGGAGGGTTGTCTCCTTATTCCTTGTTTTTGCCCAAGGTTTGCTCCTTGTCTCCGAATGTGAATCTTCTTGTTTTTGCCTATGGTTTTCTCCCTGTCCTATCCATCAAAGAGTAATTGCCAAAGGGGTGGGTCCTCGGAGGACCAAGGACACTCCGATGCTTAAATCAACACTACTCTTTATTCAAATCAAGTTCAATATTGAAAGACAATTAAATGATAAAAGCCTAAACCAAATTCTCAGCCAAATTCAGTATTAAAGACAATTAAATACTAAAAGCATAAACAAACCAAACTCTAGGCGTACTACTGATAGTACTTCTTCAAATGCTCTACATTCCACGACCTAGATAGTGGTTTCCCATCTGCCCTTCAGAAGGTTGTCTCCCTATTCCTATTTTCGCCCAAGGTTTGCTCCTTGTTGCCAGGTGTGAATCTTCTTGTTTTTGTCCAAGGTTTTCTCCCTACCCTATCTACCAAAGAGTAATTGTCGAAAGGGGGTCTGTCCTCAGAGGACCGAGGACACTCTAATGCTTAAATCAGCACTACTATTTATTCAAATCAAGTTCAATATTGAAAGACAATTAAATGATAAAAGTCTAAACCAAATCCTGGGCCAAGTCCAATATTAAAGATAGTTAAATAATAAAAGCATAAATAAACCAAACTCTGGGCGTACTACTGATAGTACTTCTTCAAATGTTTTGCGTTCGACGGCCTTGGTAGTGGTTTCCCATTTGCCCTTTGGAGGTGATACGATCCTTGTCGATGACAATGTTGGACCCAACTTACCTTCAGTGGGATCTCATGTGACAGTGGTTACCTTTCTGAGGACCAAATCTTCGACTTTGAAGTCCTAGTGGTTAACCCGTTTGATGAAGTACTTGGCTGCTTCTGTTGATAGAAGGCCATGGTGATCTGAGCTTCATCCCACTTTTCCTGCAACAAGTCCAGGTGCAGCCTCATTCCCTCTTCATCTAGTCTCGGGTTGTAATCCTCTACTTGGTAGCTTAGAGACCCTACCTCTACTAGTATCACAACTTCAGTTCCATATGTTAAGGCAAAGGGTGTCTCTCTGGTAGGAGTCCGGGGGGTTGTCCTGTAGGACCACAGTACCTCTGGGAGAAATTCTACCCAAGCCCCCTGCCTGCCTTCAAGCTTCTTCTTCAGAGTCTCATCAGGGTCTTGTTGGTTGCTTCTACCAATCCGTTTGCCTGGGGATGTCCTAGTGAAGAGTAGTAATTCCTTATACAAAGTTTTGCACACCACTTCCGAAATTGTTCATAGTCGAATTGATTACCGTTGTCTGTTATAAAGGCAAGAGGAGTTCCATATCTACACACTATTGACTTCCACAAGAAACTCTGGATGTTTCCGGTTGTGATGGCTGCCAGTGCCTCCACTTTTGCCCATTTGGTGAAGTAGTCTACTGAAACTACTATGAACCTACATCCTCCATTTCTCGTTGGTAGCGGACCTACCAAGTCGAATCCTCATTGCACAAGGGCCGTGGTATCGAGATTGGACTCAACTCTTCAGGGGGATTCTTCGTGATCATAACGAACCTCTGACACTTGTCGAAATGCCTCACGATGTCATCAGAATCCTTGTTCACTTCGGGCCAGTAGTACTCGGCTCTAACAGCTTTGTGAGCTAGCATCCGGCTCCCTCCATGACTGTCACATACTCCTTCGTGGATTTCCCGTATCACGTAATCTACCTCTACCTTGATAAGACACTTTAAGAGGGGTCAAGTGTATCCTCGCTTGTACAAAGTGTTACCCGCCAATGTGTACCAGGCAGACCTTATCCATATCTGCCGCGCCTTCTGCCTATCGTCTAGGAGCATTCCATCTCTCAAATATTGGATGATGTCTACAGCCCATTCCTGGGCTTCGCCTTCTTGCTCAACCTATAAAACCTCCACAGTCGATAATATAGAAGGCTCGGTTAAGACTTGTACCTTTCGCTCCAAGGCCTCAGCCTCTTCAACTGCAGCGGATCCGAGTCTCGCTAAGAAATCGGCTCAGCTGTTGTCCTCCCGGGGTGTGACAACCCCGATGGGAAAATCAATTAACTAGTAACTGTTCTCATGGCTCGCCTCCCAGCCCTATCTCTCGTGGGACAAAACTCAGGAGTTTCAACATTTCTCGTCGTAACGAGAAAGCTGTAGTAGAAGACTTTACTAAGACTATGGGGAAATGAGATAAAAATTTGTCATTCACACAATATGCACCAGAGAAAATATAACAACATCAACACCATAACATAGATAGTCATCAAAGTGTACTGGTCATCAAACCATCATCAAGTGGGGGTACAAACCTTAATACACATAATAAACATTGTTCTAAAAAAGGATCAACAAATCACAACCTAGATATAAAAGCTTAAGCAGAGCTAAAAAGATCAGAATCTTGATCATATCTGTGTGAGCAGTCCCTCCATCCTCCTATATGGTTCTCAGCCAAATGGGATCCATATCCTCAAAATCACACGGATTAAGCCCTGGGCGATCACCCGGCTCCTATGGCATCCTTGCCTAGAATAGCTAAACCGCACAAGTATACGTGATGAAGGGGGGAAACATAAATAAAAAAAATCGTAAGTCTAAGACTTAGTGATTCTTAACACAGATAATGCCTATGCCAGTTTAGTAATGAACTCTGATGTTTTTGTAAAGAAAATGACAGTTTATATTGTGCGTGGTATAGATATATATAATATATGCATATGATACAAAGTAACAGTCATAATTCAACAGTGTGGTCTACCAAAGATATTACCCATTCTCAGCAGGGTTGGTCTTGTCTCGAGGGACCTGTAGTACAATGCCAGTGCCCCAGCCATTGCACACTACCGTACATAACACTAGAGGCACAACCAAGTCCGACCTCGGGTATTCCACACCGCTAATGATGTTGGTCCTATAGTAACCGCCCTTTAAGACTGCGTCGACCACAGAACAACCATTGTATCCAAGGCTTATATAACATACACATTTGACCATAAAGCTAACATATATAGCAAGCCCATGGCCTTTATACCGCACATACTGGCGTACCATGTCATACGATGCAAATTATCTTGTATGTATTTTACATGCACGTTATTTTTACAAGTCTCACTTTATTAGCATATTCAGCACAACATTTTCTCAAAATGCTAAAGCTCATGTGCAGTAAACATAAATTATGAGAGTTGCAAATATGCATGTTTTCTTGATACATAAAATAGTCGTGCAGTGTATGAAAAAATAATATCGAGCATTATATGAGTTAAAACTCACCTAGGTCGAATAATGTCTGATAAGCGCCGAATGTTGCACATTCAAGCCCCTTAACTCGCATATGTTAATTCCTTAGCATTGTTATTTGTGTGATTTTGCTTTGTTTTTGTGTTTCAGGTCAAATGCAAGAGTTCCATTGGAAATTGGGCTAAAAGGGACAAGTTGGCATCATTCTGTAGCTATGAACAATCACAGCTGCACCTTCACTGTGATCGATCACCCAAAGTCTAGGATTGATCGCAATTGCGATCAATTACCCAAAGCCTGTGATCGATCGCACTCGGGCGTGCACGACACGAAAATCGCCTTTTGACAGCGTGGACTTAGTTTTCAGTCCCCCAATTGGACTGGGAGATTGACCTACGATTGTAATTAGGGTTTTAGGGTTTCCTAGTCCCTATAAATAGGCTCTTAAACATTGTAAAAGGAGGCTGTTTCCTAGAGTGAAATTCAGAACTTGTCTGTGGAGAAGATCATGAGCGGCTAAACCCCTTTGTAGGGTACCGATGTAGCCCTTTCCAAGCACAATGGTGATTGTATTTGATTTTTAGTTCTTCAATTTATGTATGTTAATTGCATAACTGTGAGAATTGCAACATTTGATTTATGTTCTTAATATTACTTGCAATTGTTCTTCATTTACAAAATCAATATTTGCGAAATTCTATTCTTGTCTTATAAATTATTTTGCATGTATTGAACACAAATCAACCTTATTTTTTGTGATTATAAGATTGATGGTTGTGCAATGGTTTTAATAGACATACAATTAATAGGATTAAGTTAGGCCATGCCTAGGGAAGACGGGTCGTACTACACCCTAGTTTAGTGTAATTTAGGTAAGACGATCCGTGCCAACCGAAGATGGGTTATGCTATTCCATTAATTGTATGAAACTTATTAAAGGATTTTATAGTTTATGCCTAGGGAAGATGGGTCGTGCCACATCTTAGTGGTAGGTGGATGATCTGTGCCAACCGAAGATAGATTATCCTTATCCCTTGATATTGTATTTTCTTGTTCTTTTATAACATGCATATTCTGAGTTTCTAGAATTAAATATGGTTACCATTGTTGTGCGGATTGTGGTGAAGTCGGTACCTTACTTCTCTCTATCATATATTTACTCTTAATCTTACGTTTACTTTTATGGACTTCAAATTCAAAAATAATCAACTCTCTTTTGTTAACTAGGTTAAAATTAGTCTTTTGAATTTAGTAGCGAAACCCCTACAGTCCTTGAGGTTCGACACCCTCAATATAGCCCTATCCTACGGGATTCGTTCTATTGCGAGTGGTATTTTATTATTGATAATTTTGGTCACGAAATTACCACATCAATGTCTCTGAGAATTCCGAATGATCCGGGTTCTCCAAATATGTGGAAAACCTTCTATTAGTCATATTTCTACTAAAACAACTCTAGAATAAGGAAAATATGAGCTATGGGACGGCTTGGTGAAAATAAAGTTCCCTGTCACACTCTGGACCAAACGTCCGAGCTCGGGGCCATACGTTCTCTATGACACTTCGGACCGTACGTCCAGTCTCGAGACCATACTTCAGCTTTGAGGTTTTCTAGGAGAACCTCATTTTCTCCACTCATCCTCCTATTCTCCAAACCAACTCCTAAACCTACCAAAGAGCTTTTTAGGGTTTCTAAGTCGAGATTAAACCTCTATGCAACATAACAATGCTAAGTTAACAAAACGCTCACCTAAACAAGATTTAAAGCTTAACTAGGCTAACAACTATGACAAAATAGAAATCGAGTAGCATAATGACATATTTAAAAAGCTAGGTAACCGAGTGTTACCTCCTTGAAGCGAAACTTCAACAGTTCCTCCTCTGGCAGCACTGAAACACACAAAGCACTCAAAAAACACTCACAAAATAGTCTACTAGCAGCCTGGGGGCAAAGAGGGGTGTGAGAATCTAAAGAGGGGTGGTATTTATAGCTAAGGGGCTCTACCAACTCCCCATAAAAGTAGCGGACATCTGCCAACCCTAGCATACGTGTGGCACTTTTGCACAATGGTCCAAAGGGTGTCTCATACGTTCAAGTATTAACTAGGGGGTATTTCAAAAAGTATACATCCATGTGGTCCCGCGTATGTCTGTGTACTATTTATAGAGTGTACTTACGATGATCCCCCCCATGTATGTCTGCACTACAAATAGTAGCGTATGTCCGCCAGAAAGGAAAGGAGTGTACGTCTGGTAGACCTAGCATATATCCGTCCTAAAAGTCCAAATTACCCCTCAAGTGTCCTTAGTGACCCAAAGCCCAAATTAACCCTCTTAACTAAGCTACTCATGCCTACTTAGTTATTTAGGTCACTACATTCTCCCCTCCTTATAAAAATTTCACCCACGAAATTTCTAGACAAATACCAAAAGAACAACGCTTAAAGAGGGATAGAATGTTACCTTCCGTCCTTAAAGTCATCGATATCGTGCTCAGTGGGTTCTTGGGGCATCTCCTCCCATCCATTAACTGGCACTACATCATCTTCAAACAGCTACGGAAAATCACCTCGTAAGTCATGGAGCGCGTCGTACTCGATGTTGCCAACACTATACCAATCTTCATCGATCTCTACTCCTAAGTCCATCCGCTCACAAAAGGAGTAGTTCCACATGCAGTCCTGGTCGGTTAGTATAGGCTCCATAATCTTGAAGAGAAAACAACTCTTTATTAGCCAACTATTCCCCTACCCAAAACAGAAATAGGTATACTACCCAAGTATAATCTTGAAGAAAAGAGTCATATACAGTCTTTCAAACAAATGTGGATAACGACTCCGTATGTCTTGCTCTGCTTCCCACGAAGCTTCCTTGACTCCATGGTTACACCACAGTACCTTCACAATAGGAATCATTGTAGTACGCAGCACTGATAAGTGCTTAAATATTCATATTTGAACCCCTTTATATTTGTTATGCTCTTAGTTTGTGTTATTTTGTTCTATTTTACTTTCTTTATGTGTTTTCCATCTTTATAGGTCTATGGAAGAAAATGAGACATTTATGGAAATCTAGGCTAAAAGAGCAAAAATGGGGAAAAGCTAGAGTCTGCCAGAGCGATCCAGGGCAGGAAACCTACACCTAAGCCAAGGATCGAGCGCACCTGCGCTCGCGTGCACAAGAAGAGGATCGATCGCAGTGCGATCGAGCGCACTTGTGCGTGAAGACCAAGTCAGCCGCAGCCCTATTTTGGAAAGTTTTACTTTTAGGGTTTTTGTGCAACAAGGGCGAAACCCTACAATTTTTAGGGTTTCTAGGATTCTTTTAGACTCTATAAATAGGCTTGTAAACACAGAAGCAATTTTGGAGAAGAATTTACGGCTATCAAGGAAGCGATTTTCTGGGTTTATTCTTTTCCCTTTTTGTTTTATTTTATTTTATGAAGATGATTAGCATCAAATTCATGTGTAACTAATCCTTTTAGTATAGCTTGATTGAAGCCCTGATCATGTTCATATTTTTATTCAATATTGGCGCCTTTGCGATAATTGCATGATAGTATTTAACTTGATTAATACCTGTTTTCATGAATTCCTCATGTGTGTCTACCTGATCAACATATGCATGTGGTATGGACTTGTTAGTTAGATCAATTTGGATGACCGAGTCCTGGGTTTAACATAAGTAACAAAAGCAATCCACGCCGGGTTCTTGGGTTAATCAACATGGGAAACTGGGAGTATATACCATGCCCTAGGTTTCATATGGTTGTCGATTTTCACTGTTCATATGCTTTCCTAGAGAACAACTCAGTATACACTATGCTAAATCCTTTAGGAAAGAAAAGAGTTAGAGTATACACCATGCCTAACTCGTTTGTTAGGGAAACCATAGCTTAAGGAGTATACACCATGCCCTTAGGTTGGCAACCATTAAATACTCATCATGTAATTAAAGCACTGGCATATTGTTTTATTGTATAAACATGTTTAGTGGTGGAAATCAAAGCCCTACTCCTTATCTTTATTGAATTAAAAATCAATTTTTGTTCTCTTATTTTTCATTGCGAAATTAATTCTAATCAAAATTTACCAATCCCTGTGGGATCGATCTTGCACTTGCACACTATGCTACGACATTGACCATGTGTACTTGCAAGTAAAACTGCAGTTATTTGCCTATTAATTTAGGTAGATAATTTCAACAATAAGTTTTTGGTGTCGTTGCTGGGGATTGCATTAAATTCTATTTAGAATTACTTTCGTTTAGTTTAATTTTTTTTTTATTTTATTTTAGTTTTAATTCTATTTTTGTTTAATTTAGTTTTAGAATTATTTTGTTTAATTTCAGTTCTATTTTAATTTTCAAAAAAAAAAAAAATTTGTTTTCCGTTTCTGTGTTGTTCCAGATTGCGGCAGTATAGTTCATGTGGTTGCGATCAAGCTCAGGCCGAGAGCGATCAAGCGCACTTCTGGGAGCGATCGAACGCATTTCTAGAGACATCAACACAGCAGTACTGAAGTTGCTGTAACTGCCGAATTTTGTCCAATTTATGCAAGGGCTTCGATCCAAGAATCCAACCATCCTTCCAATTGATACAGAAATTGAGCAGACCATTCGACAGAAGCCTAGAGACAACATTGAGGAGGAATAAGAAGAATTGAATGTTGAGGAGGAAACAATGGCGGCACAAAATGCCAATCAACCGCCACCAGAGCGAAGACCCATGAAACAATCTTTCATCCCAACCAGTCATCATGCATTGCTTATCAACCGGAGGCGGAAGGAAATTACTACATATCCCCACAAATACTCAATGTTTTGACGCACTTCAAAGGCACACCTACTGAGGATCCAAACTTGCACCTTAGGGAATTCTCTGATCTTTGCAAGTTTCAGCATATCCAAGGCCTAGATTAGGAGGGAATAAGGATGATTGTCTTTCCTTTTTCCTTGAAAGACAATGCTCGGTTGTGGTACAGTTCAATGCCTTCAAGTACTATCCATACTTGGGAAGTGCTGTCCAGTAAGTTCCTGAATAAGTTCTTCCCAGCTCAAAAGACAAGGTAGATGAGAAAAGAAATTCAATCTTGGCAACAGAGAGATTGCGAACTATTTTTCGAAGCATGGGGACATTTCAATGACCTGCTCCTTAGGTGTCCACATCACAAACTACCTCAAGATGAGCTGGTACAAGCTTTTTATGAAGGTCTGAATGACATAAATAAGGGGGTTGTGGATTCTAGTTGTGGAAGAGTGCTGATGGAAAAGAGCAGTAAAGAAGGCATGGAGCTTTTTGAGACATTAAGTGAGCACTCCCAACAATTCTCATCCAGAGGGAGACAAGGAGTAAAGAGTAACGTCATGTATGAAGTGAAACCAAATGGTGAATCTTCAAGTCACATGGCTACTGTGGACAAAAAGTTAGACATGATCGTGAAGGCCATGGCTTTGCAAAACATCTCACCTAGTCAACAAGCTGCACCACTCCAGGTATGTGCCATTTGTTCTCAGTTTGATCACACTACTAACACTTGCCCTTTGTATTCATCTGCAGATCAAGAGCAAGCAAACTATGTGGGACAAAACAGTTATCCTCCTAAGAACAACCCATACTCCAACACCTGATAAGTGCCAAAATATTCATATTTTAGCCCTTAATTTACATTTGTTAATTTCTTAGTTTTTGTTATTTTATTTCATTTTATTTCCTTTGTGTGTTTTCTGTGTTTTTGTAGGTCATGGAAGAAAAGGAAGCATTTTTGGAAATGTTCCAAGCTTAAAGGACAAATTGGGAAGACCTAGAAGATGTGGAAAGGATTAAATCGGAATTTATCAAAGTGGAGCTAAAATCGGATTGGATTCAAATTTGGATTCTGAACATGTCTCGGTATTTTGGCCATAACTTTCAGCTCAAATATCAGATTGAGGTTATTCCAACGGCATTGGAAAGCTAACTCAAAAGGATACAAATAATTGTAAAATAGCGTTTTCCTAATTTGGACCGCCGCAATGCTAAAATCACCCCACAATATAGGAGCCCAATTCTAGACGAATCCTATTCCGATTTGTAATAGGATTGTCTCCTAAATTGACTAGGAGATAGAATTCTGAATTTCCTAGGTTTACTAGGGTTTCTAGGACTCTTCCCTAAAGCCTATAAATAGACCTCTAAGCCGCACAATTTTGGATATAATTTTCAGAGAGGAGAATTTGGAGGCTACTTCTAGGAGTGGTTTTCGGTTCTTTCTTTTCCTTTTCTTTTTAGTTTTTATTTTAATTATGTGTAACTAATTATTTTAGTGGGGCTGGATTGAAACCCTAATTATGTTTATTTAATATTTCAATATTGGCGCCTTTGTGATAATCATACTGTGATGCTTAACTTGATTAATGACTGTTTCATTGAATTCGTCATATGTGTGTAACTGGCCATTATATGCGTGTGGTATGAACTTGTTAGTTAGATCAATTTGGATGACCGAGTCCTGGGTTTAATATAAGTAACAAAAGTAATCCACGCGGGGTTCTTGGGTTAATCAACCTGGGAAACCGGGAGTATACACCATGCCCTAGGTCTCATGTGGCTGTCAGTTTTCACAGTTCATATGCTTTCTTAGAGAACAACTTAGTATACACCATGCCTAATTCGTTGCTTAGGGAAACCAATAGCTTAAAGAGTATACACCATGCCCTTAGGTTGGCAACCATTAGGTATTCATAATATGATTGGTGCATTGGCATATTGTTTTATTATATGAGCATAATTAGTGGTGGATATCAAAACCCTACACTTTTATTTTTAGTTCTTTCTTAATATCAATATTGTGACAACTTGATATTTTTAACTTAATTAATTCTTAACAAAATTAACAATCTCCGTGGGAATGATCTCGTATTTGCCTGCTATACTATCGTTTTGATCTTGTGCACTTGCGAGTAAAACATACAATTATTTGCCTATTAATTTAGGTAGATATTTGCACAACAAGTTTTTGGTGCCGTTGCCGGGGATTGTTTAATTTTGTTTAGAATTATTTTCCTTAATTTTATTTTATTTTTAATTCTTTTTTAGTTTTACAGTTCAGTCTATTCTCCAAAGGTGCGCTCGAGCGCCCCTTTCAGAGCGATCGAGCGCACCTCACGGTGCGATCGATCGCACATCCGGACAGCAGCACTGGAACTGTGGTAATTACGAATTTGATTTATTTATTTTATTTTTGTTCTTATTTTTATTTTGTTATTTAATTTTCTTTTTGTTTTAATCATGTTGAGAGACGATACACCTCCAATGCGAAGACCAATGAAAAGTTCTTTCAGTCCCCAGATCCTCAACCAGCCATCATGCATTAATTTCCAGCCCATTGTGCAGAGCAGTTACGATTTATCTCCACTGCTCAATATGTGTCCACACTATAAAGGCACACCTACAGAGAACCCATATTGGCATATTCGAGAAATCGTTGATCTTTGCAGGACTCAGAATGTTTAGGGTTTAACTCAAGATAAAATCAGGTTAATCCTCTTCCCTTTTTCTTTAAAAGATAATGCTAAGATATGGTACTATTCTTTGGCCGCAGCTTCTATTCATACTTGGGATGAGATGACCACAAAGTTCTTAAAGAAGTTTTTCCCAGCCCATAGGACAAGGCAATTGAGAAGGGAAATTCTGACTTTCCAAGAAAAAGATGGAGCCCTCTTTCTTTGAAGCATGTGAGCACTTTAATGAGCTACTTCTCAGATGCCCTCATCACAATTTATCTCAAGAAGATCAGGTACTGGCATTCTATGGGGGTTTAAATGATCCTAACAAGAGCCTTGTAGATTTAGCTTGTGGATACATGTTGATAGAGAAAAGCAACGAGGAAGCCATAGAACTCTTTGAGACCTTAAGTGAGAACTCCCAACAATTCCCATCTAAAGGGAGACAAGGACTCAAAGGAAAAGGCATAGATGAAGAGAGCACCAACGGTGGAATTCAAGCTCAAATGGCTGCCATGGAGAAAAAGCTGGACATGCTCATGAAAGTTATGATTAATCATAACAGTGCTCTTGAGTCATCTCTCATCAATTTGTCCCAACATTATCATGAAGAAAAGCCATCTTCCACCTATTAGCCTCAACAATAACAAGAAGAGGGGCCACCTCCTATCAATTGGCCTCAACAATACCAAGAAGAAGAGTGTCAAAGTCAGTTTGTTGCCAATTACAATGGACAATACATGGAGGAAGAGTGCATTTACTATCGTGAGCAAACAACCACCGCACTTAGGAATGAAGAAATTGTTGAGGAAAATTTTTGTGAGCCAAGTCTTGAAGATCCTTTGGGAGAGCGCTTTAATCAATTTTGTGAGCAAGCTATGGTTGAAAATCGAGTGGATGAAAGGAAGGAGGAGCAAACTAAGGATCTAGAGGAGCCACATCAGGAAAAAGAAGAGAGCACTAAGACTTTTTCAACATTAGCTCTTACTCCTGAAACACCAAGAGGCCAAGAGAGAAGTCTGTTAGAGCTACCAAATGAGCAAATTGAGGACATCAAGATAGAAAAGCTCCCTGAGTCTTCTTCTTATTTTATTCCAGTCCATGATGAGAAATTGTTGGAGAAGACTCAGAGTGGTCCACCCTTATATACAGAAAATTAGAATCCCTCTGCAATGGGAAGACATCATTCACTTTGGTGCAAGAGAAGAAAAGACTGGTGCTTCAAGTTTAAAGTGCCAAATGAAGCTACTGTGGAGGCAGTTGAGCAGTCTTGGATCTCAAGCGCCTCTGTGCGGTCAGTGGTACTGAGGCCACTGACTGCGGTAAACCTTTCTTACTTTTCTATATTTCCTTTACTTTTGTTTTTCAATTTTTATTTTAATTTTTCCTTAGTTAATTTCATGGTTTGGTCAAAGGGAAGGGGCACTCTGTGTAGGTGATCGGTCGCAGTGTGAATTGCGAACGATCGCCGAAACCTTTTAGATTGTGCTGTGCATTTTGTGGAAGCGATCGAGCGCAGTGCAAACATCGAACGATCTTCGAAACCTCCTCAATAATGCTAAACATTCTGAGGAAGTGAACGATCACTATGAATATAGCGATCGATCGCTATCTCGCTGTGTGACCTTAGGCGCGCGAATGCATCAGCACACACACGCACTCATGCATAATTACGATCGATCGCATCTTATGTGCGATCGAGCGCACTTGGGAAGGAGAGTCACGTGACCTACTTATAGGTCATTTCTCCCCCTCTCCCCATCACTTTTCCGCCTTGCACCATGAACACATCTGCATGCCCCATACTTCATCCAACCTCACCTGATGCCCTCACACTCTCAAACCTTCACAATTTTTCAATTCTTTTGTTTTGACAACTGCAATTTGCTTATACAGATTGTAGCTGTCCTCTGTGTTGGTTTTCTTTTATTTTGCAAGGGGTTGGAAAAATTTTGGAGTGGATTTGCAACATTCAATTTCAGAGCTACACACCAGCTGTTTGACAAAAGTCCTGACTAACACCATATGGGAGACAACAATGAGCAGCCACACAGTCTGGCTGAAGACGTTAAACTTAGCACTCATGGGAGGCACCCCACAACATATCCTTTTAATTTCTTGTTTCTTTTTAGTTTTTTTTTTTAAATTTTGTTTTTGTTTTCCATTGTTACTTTAGTGTTTTGTTTTTCAGGGACAAGTATGCTTGAGTTCAAGTTTGGGGGGAATGCTTTGAGTCAAACCTATTCCAGACAGTTTCATCCATCTCCTGGGAAAGATCTTTCCATGTTATACGCACATTGGGGACAATGTGTAATTTAAGTTTGGGGGTATGGGGGACACATTTACACACACTTGGTCCCACTTTTTGTTTTTGAAAAAAAAAAAAAAAATGCATGTTCATGTTGTCTTAAAATTTTGATTGATCTAAGAATTGTGATTTGATATTCATTGGTTAGCTTAAAATTTTGAACACATGATCTGATGTTGGATTTTTAAGTTTGTTACTTACTTTAAGCATTTGAGAATTCACATGTTTGATCTGCTCTAACACAAGCACATTAGCACATATTTGTGAGGTATGACATGTGGTTTTGATGTGTATGTTTCTATGTTTTGGGTGAAACTAGATGACTTGTTTGTTGGATACTTTGGCATAATTTAAGAAAAAGAAAAAAAAAATGAATGAAAAAAAAAGAAAAAAAAAAGTGATCATTGATAAACTTTTCACTGAGTAACTGGGCCTCTTGCCTAAAAGCATTGAGTGTTCACGTCAAAAGGTGAAAAGATTTGATTTGGTTCAAATTATGACTAGTTTAGTTTCGTAGCCTTTTTGACTTGAGTTAGTAAGTCCTTAGGGGTGTCTTCACACCTAATGCCCTAAACCCATTTGGTTTGGGAGTCATTGGCTCAACACTCGCTACATGAGTCAATTAGAAAGCTTAAGGGAACTAAACATTGCAGAGTCAAAAATAAAAGAAAGAAAAAATAAAATTATGCCATTGTTGTTCATTATGATGGGAAATTCAGTGAAGCTTGAGATGTTGAGACATTGCACATTGGAATCATTTGGAAGCTTTATAGTCATGTGCTAATTCACTCTACATTGTTTCGAACTTGTGATGCCTTAGCTTGCCTGTTGTAAGTGACTAGACTTTAAATTCCTATTCATTACAAAGATGGAGTTTAACTTTTTAAGCTTTCTAATGAATGAAAATCATGATTTTGAAGTAATACTTTAATTTTTAGATAACATGAACTGTGCATAATGTTTGTAGGTAACATTTATGGAAAACCCTCATGAGACTTAACTCGTTCTCAAGGGAATGCCTAGGGGTTTAAAAGGTTTGTTGCATACGCTAAATGCAACCGTTCATCCAACGAAAGCTGGACTTGTCTCTTTGTTTTTTGTTTTTCATTTTGTTTTTAGTTCCTATTGCTAAAGGACTAGCAATATGCAAGTTTGGGAGTGTGATAAGTGCCGAAATATTCATATTTTAGCCCTTAATTTACATTTGTTAATTTCTTAGTTTTTGTTATTTTATTTCCTTTTTGTGTTTTCTGTGTTTTTGTAGGTGATGGAAGAAAAGGAAGCATCTCTAGAAATGTTCCAAGCTTAAAGGACAAATTGGGAAGACCTAGAAGACGTGGAAAGGATTAAATCGGAATTTATCAAAGTGGAGCTAAAATCGGATTTGATTCAAATTTGGATTATGAACAGGTCTTGGTATTTTGGCCATAACTTTCAGTTCAAATATCATATCGAGGTGATTTCAACGGCATTGGAAAGCTAACTTAATAGGATACAAATCATTGTGAAAATAGCATTTTCCTAATTCGGAACGTCCCAATGCTAAAATCACCCCGCAAGATAGGAGCCCAATTCTGGACGAATCTTATTCCGATTTGTAATAGAATTGTCTCCTAAACTGACTAGGAGATAGAATTCCGAATTTCTTAGGTTTACTAGGGTTTCTAGGACTCTCCTAAAGCCTATAAATAGACCTCTAAGCCACACAATTTTGGATACAATTTTCAGAGAGGAGAATTTGGAGGCTACTTCTAGGAGCGGTTTTCGGTTCTTTCTTTTCCTTTTCTTTTTAGTTTTTATTTTAATTATGTGTAACTAATTATTTTAGTAGGGCTGGATTGAAACCCTAATTATATTTATTTAATATTTCAATATTGGCGCCTTTGTGATAATCATACTGTGATGCTTAACTTGATTAATGCCTGTTTCATTGAATTCTTCATATGTGTGTAACTGGCCATTATATGCGTGTGGTATGAACTTGTTAGTTAGATCAATTTGGATGACCGAGTTCAGGGTTTAATATAAGTAACAAAAGTAATCCACGCGGGGTTCTTGGGTTAATCAACCTGGGAAACCGGGAGTATACACCATGCCCTAGGTCTCATGTGGTTGTCGGTTTTCACAGTTCATATGCTTTCTTAGATAACAACTTAGTATACACCACGAGAAATCCTTTAGGAAAGAAAAGAGTTAGAGTATACACCATGCCTAATTCGTTGCTTAGGGAAACCAATAGCTTAAGGAGTATACACCATGCCCTTAGGTTGGCAACCATTAGGTATTCATAATATGATTGGAGCATTGTCATATTGTTTTATTATATGATGATGCACAAATTTAATTATACTCGTCAATTGCACGAGTCATTATGCAGTGTAGCGGGTGTGCAAGTGCGAGGTCGAATCCTACAGAGAATCGCATTTGTGAAAATCAACTTTATAATGCCTAAACTAATCCTATCTTAACCTAGTCCCAAAAGCAAACAGTTGGTGTGCAGAAAATTAAAACTAATTAAAAATGCAATAAAATAAATAAATAAAAACACTAAGGTCCCTAATCTACCTCACCACAATTTAATCAACATATAAACATGCTTAGTCCATACTCAATAACAATTACGCTACTAGGCGTATTCTATTTGCTTTACATTGTTCATATTTTCGTCTGTCGATAAAATACATATGCATATCCTATTGTTGCTACAAAATCTTGTCGAACTAACCGATGCAAACACTGTTTTAAGAGGTCACAACGGATATTGGTTTGAAGACTAATCATCTGATGTATCTCCAGTTGCAACGAAAGTCGACGTTTAACGATTTGCAAACAACAATCAACACACTTTTGTCACTAAAATGCATTAACGAATAAACATAAAATTAAACAACGGAATAATACGAACTAAACATGAATATATATAAACAAATTCATAGTGAGAGAAATAAGAGATTAAAATTAAACAAATGAAAACATTTAATAAAATTGACGTTTAGGAGTGTTTACAATGAAGAACAGTGAGGTTTTGAGCCACTGAGGGCGCCTCAACCAGTCTCCCAAGCGTGGGAAATAAGAAAATACAAAGGGTTCTATTTATAGACAAAATAAAATGTGCTACCAGGTCAGGGGTGTGTTCGATCGCATGGGGTGCGATCGATCGCATCCCTACGTGCGTTCGATCGTCTAACATGCATTCGACCGCAGTTGCATTGTAGTGCTGTGTGCGTTCGAGTGTAGGCGTTGCATTCAACCGTAGTACGTTCGATCGCACATAGTACGGTCGAACGCACGTAACTGCCCATGGCGTAAGGTTGAAGCGATGAACGATAGGGCCGGCTGGCGATGTGGGAAATGTGGGCTGACGAGGCTTGCGATCGAACGTGGCTTCTGCATTCGACCGTAGTGCGTTCGATCACACTACGTGCCTTCGATCGCACTTGCAGAGGCTGAAGTTCCATCTTTGCTTAATTCCGCCCCTTTGAACCACAATTCGCACCAAGGACCTACAACACACTAAAACAACTCAAAATATTAGATATTAACATAGCTAAGAGCCTAACAAATGTAAGTCAAGGGGGGTCCAATATACAATATTTGACACCTATCAAATACCCCCAAACTTACATTTTGCTAGTCCCTTAGCAAAACAAAACTGAAAACAATGTAAAAACAAGAAACATAAATCCGCTTTCGTGGGAGAAACGATTGCATTTAGAGTATGCAACAAGCCTTTTAAACCACTAGGCATCCCTAGTGGACGAGTGAAGTCTCGTGAGGGTTTTTCACGAATGACACCCACAAACAATTATTTGGCACTATGTTATTAATGGACAAAGCCTTTCACACAAACACATGGTTCATACATCATTAGCAAATTTAACATGTTGAACGTACAAACCACATCATCCATGCATCCAAACATCATTTCACTCAATGTTGGAAAATGAGACAACACATGCTCTAAGAACTGCAAAGTGAACTAACAACAAAATCATAGGGTTTCAATTATTCTCAAAAGACGTGTATCCCAAAATTCAAAGGAAAAACAATGTGATAAATACAACCAAGGCTTGAATTGAAAGATGCAATTTTTTGTGTAGGCTGTGCAATGCTTGACTCCCTTAAGCTTCTAAATGACCTATGTAATGAGCGTTGGGCTAGTGAATCCCAAACCAGACGGCTTTAGGGCACTAGATGTAGAGACATCCCTAGGGCTTAATTACTCCAGTCAAAAGAGCTACAGAGCCTAAACTAACCATACAATTTTATTTTTTTTTGCTGGAATTTCTCATCTTTTGACGCGAACACTCATTACTTGGCTAGGCAAGAGGTTCGGTTACTCAATGAGAAGCTCGACTTATTCTGATTTTTTTTTTTTTTTAAACAAAGGTTTTCATCATCACATCGCTAACCTAGAAATCTTAAGACATACACTTCAAAGTCAAATCTCATATCCCACAGACCCTAATGCTAGTGTGCATGTGAAATATTGATCAAACAACTGGAGTCTCTCTAATCCAACACATGAATCAGAAACTGGGATTTCTAATGATATGCAATGTTCAAACAAGTTAAACACACCAATGACATGCAATCCACAATTATGATGTAAATTTGTGCCCAATCAACAACATAGCAATGAACGAAAAGAAAAATTTTTATATATAGACAAAAACAAATATATACAGACAAAAACCAACAAAACAACAAATAAAATAAACAAACACACAGACAGAATGTTTGTCCACATCCCCAAGCTTAAATGACACATTGTCCTCAATGTGACAAGAAATCCATTACAGTGGGATGAGGAACCGAGATGTGCAAAGTCCAAAGCATCCTCTGCACTTAAACATCAAAACACCTGTCAAAAACTAACAGCAATCTTTTTCTCAGAGATCAAACATCAAAAGGTTAATTGTTGTTAGAAACAAAATAAAATAAAATAACAAAAAGAAAATAACAAAAATTAAAATGTGGAAAATAAAAAAGAAAACATACCGCACCTTCCCCGCTCATATGGGTGTCCAACCAATCCCTTCCATCATTTCTTCTTAAGAATTCGATATCCCTCTGGAAGGATGTTCCGCCATCTTCTGTAGTTGACCTTATTTTGAGGAATCCACTTAGGAACACGGTTCCTAGATTTGTGATCTTCTGTGTGTGATTCCTTTAAGATCTTTATGTAAGATGGTTCTTCGAGACATTGAAAAGATGAAACTTGATGTTCAAGATATGTCTCGAGAGGGGTTGTAACGAAGGGGTGAGCTTCAGTACTCACTTCCTTGTCATTGGACCAATTTGAAATTGGCGGGGGCTCAGTTTGCTCCAAATGCTCCTCTCTCTCTTCCACTTTGCTGACAGCTGGTTCGCCACTAACCAGTGTGGTGGTGGCTTGGATATGCTCATGATGAGGATTGCTGGGGCAATCCTCATCAATCATGTACTGCCCTCTTGCCATCTCCTGATTTTGAAGTTCCTCTTCCTCAATTCTATTTAATTCAGCAATTAGATGACCAAACTGTCCTTCCAACCTTGCAACTGCTTGATTGTTTGCCACAGTGGCATCTATGATTTCTTGACAAGGTTGGTTGACTGTTTTCCTAAACTCCTCGAGCGCGTCTTCTAATGATAGTTCATGTGACGTAGGAATGGTGGGTTGGCCGACTAGTTCCATGAATTCCTTAAGCGTTTCTTCCAAAGGAGATTGCTTAGGAGGATAGTCATATGATGGATGGGAAGAAAATTGGTTGTCGAACTGCAGATAATCTGGATGGTGTAGTTCATCAACTTGGGGAGCATAATTTTCCGTGGCATAGCTTGCCATGAAAAATCAGGATGGTTGCTCCAATCTGGGTTATAAAAATTTGAATCTGATTCAAACCCAAGACTGGAGAAACTGGTGTTCAACTACACATGTGAAAAGTTGGAAAATTGTCCCCAATGCGGACAATCACCTATACTATGGTAAGGGCTTGAGCAGTGTGAACATGGTTCATGCGGGTAAAAATTGGTAGGGTTTGGCGTCCTACCGCTGGGGGAAACATTAAAATAATTGAACGGAAGACTTATGCTTCACCCAAACAGTTCAAAATATCCCACATGAAACAATAACAACAAAATTAAAATAAACAAAAAACTAACACAAAATAAACTAAACAAATAACTAATAAATAAACTAACAAAAACAATAAACTAATTAAATAACTAAAAATAGAAACAAACTAACAAAAACTAAAAACAGCAAGTAAATAAATAAATAAAGGCAGAAACAAAAAATAAAAATAAATTAATAATTAAACAAAGCAAAAAAAATGAAAATTAAAACTGAAAACATACACTGTCTCGGGTCTGTTGGTACAGCCAGCTGAGGTGCGCTCGAGCGCAGGAACATATGATCGAACGCAGACACGAAAACATGTAGCAGACTGTGCACGTGTGTTCGATCGCAACTAGGTGCGATCGTTCGCAATAGCGCGCTGCGGTTCTGTCAGAGGTGCTCGCTCGCACGCAACAACGTACTAGGCGAGTGCAGGTATGCAACTGACTTGGAATAGACTCAAGTGTGTTCGAATGCACAGAGGTACGATCGAACGCACTATCATAGGCTGATTTTCCAGAGACTTAAACAGAAGTAAAAACAGTAAATCAAACACTAATCTAATTTTTTTTAAGAAATTTTTTCCTATACAAAAGCACGAAATAAACAAAATAAATGCACAATTAAAATAACTAGTAGAAAAATAAAATTAGTCTAAGCAAAAAAAAATCAATTTAAACAAAACAACGATTCCTCGGCAACGGCGCCAAAATTTGATGCACAAATTTAATTGTACTTGTCAATTGCACGAGTTGTTATGCAGTGAAGCGGGTGTGCAAGTGCGAGATCGAATCCCACAGAGAATCGCGTTTGTGAAAATCAACTTTATAATGCCTAAACTAATCCTATCTTAACCTAGTCCCAAAAGCAAACAGTTGGTGTGCAGAAAATTAAAACTAATTAAAAATTTAATAAAATAAATAAATAAAAACACTAAGGTCCCTAATCTACCTCACCACAATTTAATCAACATATAAACATGCTTAGTCCATACTCAATAACGATTACACTACTAGGCGTATTCTATTTGCTATTACATTGTTCATATTTTCGTCTGTCGATAAAATACATATGCATATCCTATTGTTGCTACAAAATCTTGTCGAACTAACCAATGCAAACACTGTTTTAAGAGGTCACAACGGATATTGGTTTGAAGACGAATCATCCGATGTATCTCTGGTTGCAACAAAAGTCGACATTTAACGATTTGCAAACAACAATCAACACACTTTTGTCACTAAAATGCATTGAAATGAATAAACATAAAATTAAACGACTTAATAATACGAACTAAACACGAATATATATAAACAAATTCAAAGTGAGGGAAATAAGAGACTAAAATTAAACAAATGAAAACATTTAATAAAATTGACGTTTAGGAGTGTTTACAATGAAGAATAGTGAGGTTTTGAGCCACTGAGGGCGCCTCAACCCGTCTCCCAAGCGTGGGAAATAAGAAAATACAAAGGGTCCTATTTATAGACAAAATAAAATGTGTTGGGTCAGGGGTGCGTTCAATCGCATGGGGTGCAATCAATCACATCCCTGCGTGCGTTCGATCGTCTAACGTGCGTTCGACCACAATTGCATCATAGTGCCGCGTGCGTTCAAGTGTAGGCGTTGCATTCGACCGTAGTACGTTCGATCGCACATAGTGCGGTCAAACGCACGTAACTGCCCAAGGTGCAAGGTTAAAGTGATGAACGATAGGGCCGGCTAGGGCGGCGCGGGAAACGCGGGCTGACAAGGCTTGCGATCGAACGTGGCTTTTGCATTCGACCGTAGTGCGTTCGATCGCACTTGCAGAGGCTGAAGTTCCATCTTTGCTTAATTCCACTGCTTTGAACCACAATTCGCACCAAGGACCTACAACACACTAAAACAACTCAAAATATTAGATATTAACATAGCTAAGAGCCTAACAAACGTAAGTCAAGGGGGGTCCAATATACAATATTTGACATTGATCATATGAGCATAATTAGTGGTGGATATCAAAGCCCTACACTTTTATTTTTAGTTCTTTCTTAATATCAATATTGTGACAACTTGATTTTTTTAACTTAATTAATTCTTAACAAAATTAACAATCTCCATGGGAATGATCTCGTATTTGCCTGCTATACTATTGTTTTGATCTTGTGCACTTGCGAGTAAAACGTACAATTATTTGCCTATTAATTTAGGTAGATATTTGCACAACAACACCTACAATCCAGGGTGGAGAAATCACCCCAACTTCTCATGGAGTAACAATCAAAATGCTCTAAACCTTCTAGGGCAACAAAGGAACTCCCAACTAGCAGCCCTACTAGTTCAAGAGTCAAAGAAAGGTGATTTAGAGAGTCTTGTGATGCAATTGGTGACACAACAACAGCAAATGCTGAAGACACAAGAGCAGTTTATGGCGAAGGAAAAACAATTTCGGACTGAGCAAAGACAAACCAATGTAAGGCATGACCAATCTATTCAAAGACTGGAAGTACAAGTGGGGCAATTGGCTAAGGAGCTGAGTGGAAGAAAGTAGGATGAATTTCCAACCCAAACAATACCAAATCCAGGGGGTCACCAACAACTACAAGCTGTCACGGTTCTTAGAAGTGGCAAGGTGATAGGAACTAAATAGACAGCCCAATCACAGATAAGTAAGACGAGGGTATATCCACCACCACCCTTCCATCAAAGGTTAGTAAAGCCAAAGACTGAAGTCAATTCGCAAGTATCTCTAGTTGAAGCATCCACATCCAAGGTAAGTGAAATGGAGAAGGTGAATGCACCACCCTTCCCTCAGAGGTTAGTAAAGCCAAAGAAAGAAAATAAGTGTTTGATATTTTTGAAATATTGAGAAAAGCGCAAATTAATATTCCTTTACTAGATGCAATCAAACAAATTCCATCTTATGCCAAATTTCTTAAAGATTTTTGCACTAATAAAAGGAGGTTTCAAGAGCATGAAACAGTGGCTTTAACTGAAGAGGTAAGTGTGCTGTTGTTAAGGAAGTTACCACCTAAGCTTAAAGATCCAGGGAGTTTTACTATTCCTTGCAGGATTGGTGATCATGATTGTGAGTTTTCATAACTAGACCTAGGAGCTAGTGTCAATTTGATGCCTTACACGGTGCACGAGATGCTAGGTTTGGGGGAGCTACAACCAACTTCTATTACCTTGCAACTGGCAGACAGAAGCATAAAAAGACCAAGAGGTGTACTTGAGGATGTCATGGTAAAAGTAAGTAAATTCATTTTACCTGTTGATTTTATTGTCTTGGATATGGAAGAAGGCCTGATGCCATCACCTTTACCAATACAAAAATTTGTGTGAAAAAGGTGAGAACTGCTAATACAAAAATTTGTGTGAAAAAGGGTACTGTGAGCATGAAAGTAAATGGTGAAAAGATAGTATTTAAGGTTTTTGAAGAATCACAATTACCTCAAGATGATGTTGAATGTTTTAATGCTTGTATGATCCAAGGTGTGGTTGAGAATACTTTTCAGGACCATCAAATGAATCCATTGCAAACTACCATTACTCACAGTGTCACAAGGAAGGATAAGGAGCCAGTTATTGAAGATGTTACTGAAGACATCATGGAAGTCATGAAACCCCTGGTACCTTCTCCATCACATCCAGGTGCTAAAAGGAAGAAAGAGCTGAAGAAACTTGAGGAGTTGAGGCATAAGGTAAATGAGAATAACAAACTCTGTAAAGGAAGAACCAAGACTGATCATGACAAGTACCATGCCAAGAAGGAGTTTCAAGTGGGACAGAAAGTGTGGACTGGTGTACAAAAATAAAAGTATTCACAATAGCACGAGTTGTTTGTAATAAAGTGTTGTGCAAGTGCGAGGTCGATCCACAGGGAATTTGTGTTCTTGTAAAAATCAATTTCCTAATTAAATTGACTTTATCTTAACCTAGTTCCGAAGTTCGAAGTTGGTCGTGCAAAAATATAAATGAAGTAAAAATGAAATTGTTTAAATAATAAAAAGGCACTAAGGTTTTCTGAATCCACCTTATCAAATAAAAACTCATTCTCATGTTTTGTTCATACATTCGTCAAGAGTTAAACCCTAAGCATTTTCTATTGTTTTCATAAAATCCTATTGAAAGATTCGATGAATCCAACTCTATTGCGAAAGACAATGAATATCCAATTGAAATCAAAAGATCCAATATATCCATTTGAATAACGAAAGACAATGGATATCCAATTTCAATCAAAAGATTCGATGTATCCGCTGGATGAAACACAACGAATATCCAACGTTTAAACAATTCTATAAACAACAACCAATACAAGTTTTGTATGTCCCCCTCTGTATCTTGTGTCCCAAAGGACACACGTTCCTATACAACACGACGTCAACGAACCAAAGCTTCAGAGGAATCTTCGCCTTGCTAGCTGCATTCCGGTGCCTATCTGCATATTGCCCCTCACACATGTCGGAGACAATGTCCTTGAAGGTGAGCATGGAGGGACAGTCAATCCAAGGAATGTCCAAATCAGGAGGCTCATGACTGCACTTCAAAGCAGCCGCCACGTCGGCTATGGTCACCTCCACATCCCTATCATCGATGGAAGAGACAAGAACGTCTACCGGCTGCAATCGTGCCTCAGATGCTCATAAAAAGCCTGGACCAGACGTTCGTATGCGGTGGAGGCGACGGGCTTGAATAACTTCTTCAACTCCCGGTGCTTCAATTCTTGGACCGCCCACTCTGTAGCTTCATTCTTGGAGAATTCATCTTTGAAGGCGAATGTAGCCCCCAAGATGAGCTTACGGCTCTCAATAGGGGGTCTGGCAACTATGGAGTGGGTCCCAGAGGACCGAGAAGATGAGGCTCGCCCTCTAGGCATGCTGGAAACTCGTTGGGGCCTTTTATCGAACACTTGGTGGGCACCTCTAAAACAAAGGGTTTGAGAACCCTTTCCCAACTCAACCCAACCCCCTGCAAACAGTGAATAAAAAGAACAACAACAGCAAGGGGCACAATCCGAGAAGGATTTGTGCCTGTTGATGATCCAAAAAACGGGGTCACAATGAGAAAATTTGGGAGAATTTTTTTTTGTTTTGTTTTTTTGTGAGAGAAAAGAAAATGGGGAAAAATGGAAATAAAAGGAGGGTTGGCGGAGGTGTGGCGGTGGTACGGAGGTGGCGTGGAGGTGTTATGGTGGTGATGGGAGAGTGTTTTTGGACGGTGGGGTGGTGGTTTGGTGCTTGGGTGCGATGGAGATGAGAGAAAAATGGGGGGGGGGGGTGTATGTATGGCCGGCGGTGAAAATGAAGGGGAAAAGGGGAAAAGGTTACCTAAAAGGGTCACGTGAGGGCTAAGAACGCATGCGATTGAATGTACCCTGTACGTTCGATCGCATGCGTGCAAGAGTGTGTGTGTGAGATAGGGCTCTGCACTCGAACAAACGCAAATGAGTTCGAGCGCAAGCCCCTTGTCTGCGATCGATCATATGGCGTACGATTGATCGCATAGTGCAAATTTTTTTTTACAAAAATATTTACACACACAAACCAAAATATTTACACACACAAATCTACCCCACCCCCAAACTTAAAATGTCACACTGCCCACAATGTGACCGAATTTAGAAAACCTAGGGAACGGGTCAATTCAGGTGTAGCATAAAAGAATGCTCCCCCAAATTTGACTGGTAGATACAAATGCTAAAAATAAAACCAGAAACATAATGAAGGGTGCCTCCCAAAAGCGCTAAGTTTAACGTCTTTAGCCAGACTCGCCAATTGCACGAATCGTTTGTAGTGAAGCGGTTGTACAAGTGCGAGTGTCGAATCCCACAGAGAACCGTGATTGTTAACAAATTAATTTTACGTCTAGGTTAGTATTACTTTAACCTGGCTCCGAGTGGTGTTTGTGTAACACATAAATGTAAACTAAGTTAATGCAGTAAAATAAACAACTAAACAACTAAGATTAAGGATTTCACCTCACCAAATCAAGAATGCTAATTAAAAACCCTAAGCTAAAATAATCCGTCTATCGATTAAAACAACACTTAATCTATTGCGCCTATCAAAGGATTCAAAGAATCTGTCCATTTGACAAAAGACAAACAATAAACGATTTAGGCCCAAAGGATCCAAAGTGAATGTGATTTAACATAATTTACAATGTATAAATGAGCGTAAACTAAAGGATGGAATGTATCCATCGGACGAAAAACTAAGAATAAACGACTATGGTACAATCTTACTTGATTTTGTCACTAAACCAAGTTTGAAACGAGAAAGCTATAACAAAGTGATGGAATTAATAAGTAAATGTAAATAACAAGCATAAGACCAATGGTGAGGCTACATCCTCAACCTTACTTGAGGATTTAGCCTCCCATGTATAAAGGAAGCTTAAACAAAGTGAATGGAAACATTAAGTTAAAACTAATAAATAAAGGTAACAATTAAAATAGGCAGAGAGTGCCAAACAGAGGCAAAAACTCTCAGAAAACGCCCCAAAAAGTAAAATATCTCTAAAAATTACACTAGTGTCTTATTTAAAGAAAACCAGTGTGCTGCCAGGTCAGAGGGCTGCGCTCAATCGCAGGCCGTGCGCTCGTAACTGCCTCAGAAGTTCCTCGGCGCAAGTCTGGAAGCGATGGAGGCTAGGGCCGGCTAGGGCAACCGCGCGAGATGCGGGTCTACGTTTAGTGTGATCAATCCTGCCCATTGTGTTCGACCGCAGGGCGCTCGATCACACTGGTTGCGCTTGATCGCACTGGCAGGAACTCAAAAGTTCTCTTTTTAAGTCCACTTTGCCCATTTAGCCGTGAATGAAATGCAATGACCTGCAACATCAACAAGACACTAAAACAACACAAATGTTAGATATTAACAAATCTAAGGGCTTAACAAACATAAATTAAGGGGTCCGGATAAGCACTAAATGGTGCTCATCAGCTATATTATTTTATTACAAAATTACCAACACGCTCTCAAAGCGTAGACCTAAAATTTTCATGACTTATCAAGTACCTAGGTGCCCTCGTATTTTGAGGTCGCCATTATTTTTGGCTACTCAAAGAAACCAAATACCTTGTCAATTTTGGTGTTGTTTCCAAATGACCAAAATGCCCCTAACCCCGGATGAGGACACATTTTCCACCTCTTGCCCTTGAGGGCGTCCTTGTTATTAAAGACACCTCTTGACAACCTTGAGATTAAAGTCAACCCTGATATTTGGAATCCACCAACTCTCACTTAGTCAAACTTAGGTATTCGGCCTAAGAATCTAAGATGACCTGATTACCCTTTCAACCAATCCACCTACTATGCTGCCAAACATCCTCCATAAAGTTTTAATTTCAGATATCCCAATGTGTCCCGATACCTACTTGCATTTTTCCTAACACTTGAGGGGGGGGGGGGGGGGACGGGGTTTAGTTTCTAGAACTAGGCTACCACTTTTATAATTAGATGCGTTAATGTTAAGGTTGCACTTAGAATTGGAAGAGATACTTTTGGCATGATCAAGAGCAAGCGCAACAGCTTCATCTTTTTCTTCCTACCCGATTTTCTAGGACCCAAGCCAAGCTCTAGGAGGCTCAGGATCCCAACTCTGACTCCAATTTCGAGATGGAGAAGATAGTGATAAGTGCTTAAATATTCATATTTAAGGCCCTTAATATATATTTGTTATGCCTTTAGTTTATGTTGTTTAGTTCTATTTTACTTTCTTTTTGTGTTTTCTTTGTTTTATAGGCCTTTGGAAGAAAAGAGAGCACTTTGGAAGTTTCGGGCTTAATGGGCAAGAATTTGGAAGAATTAGAAGATGGTTAAGAAGGAGCTAGAGTCCTAAGAGAGCGAACGCACCAGTTCTCGAGCTCCCAAGGCAAGGATCGAACGCACCTGCGTTCGCGCGCAAAAGAAAGAGATCGATTGTAGTACGATCGAGCACACCTGTGCGTGAAGCCCAATCCAGCCGCAGCCCTGTTTTGGAAGTTTTTAGTTTTAGGGTTTGTGAATCCTTGTTGCACAAGGATTCAACCCTGTACATTTTAGGGTTTCTAGAATACTCTTAGACGCTATAAATAGGCCTGTAAACACAATTTTATACACACGCTATTTTGGAGAAGAATTTACGGCTTTCAAGGAAGCAATTTTTCGGTTTTATTCTTTTCCTTTATTTTATTTTATGAAGATGATTAGCATCAATATTATGTATAACTAAACCTTTAAGTAGGGCTTGATTGAAGCCCTGATCATGTTTATATTTTAATTCAATATTGGTGCCTTTGCGATAATTGCATTATAATGTTTAACTTGATTAATACCTGTTTACTTGAATTCCTCATATGTATTTGCCAAATCAACATATGCATGTGGTATGGACTAGTTAGTTAAACCAATTTGGATGATCAAGTCCTGGGTTTAATAATAGTAACAAAAGACATCCACGCCGGGTTCTTGGGTTAATCAACATGGGGAATCGGGAGTAGACATCCATACCCTGTGCCTCATGTGTCTGTCAGTTTTCATAGAGTTTATGCTTTCTTAAAGAACAACTTAGTAGACACCCATACTAAATCCTTTAAGAAAGTAAAGAATTAGAGTAGACACCCATGCCTAATTCATTGCTTAGGGAAACCAATAGCCTAAGGAGTAGACACCTATACCCTTAGGTTGGCAGACATTAAATATTCATAATGTTATTAAAGCATTGGCATGTTGATTTATTGTATAAAGCATGATTAGTGGTGGAAATCAAAGCCCTACATCTTTTTCATTATTTAATCAAACTCAGTTTTTCTCTCTTTTATTTTATATTACGAATTTAATTTTAAGCAAAATTTATCAATCCCTGTGGGATTGATCTTGCACTTACACGCTATACTACACTTTTTAACCTTGTGCACTTGCAAGTAAAACTGCAATTATAGGTAGATAATTGCAACAACAAGTTTTGGCGCCGTTGCTGGGGATTGAGTTAAATTCTGTTTAAAATCGCTTTCGTTTAGTTTAATTTTGTTTTTGTTTTAATATAGTTTTAATTCTGTTTTGTTTAATTTAGTTTTAGAATTTTAGTTCTGTTTTAATTTTTTAAAATATATATATTTATTTATCTTCTCTGTTTTACTACGTTGTTTCAGTTCTGTGGCAATATAGTTTCTATAAGTGCGATTGAGCACAGGCCGAGAGCGATCAAGCGCATTGCGAATGATCGCACTTCTGGGAGCTGATGAGTGCCTAAAAGTGCTTATTTGAACCCCTTAATTTGCATTCGTTAGGCTCTTAGTATTGTTAATTTCTAATATTTTGGTTAGTTTTAGTATTTTAGTGTTTTGCAGGTTGTTAAGTTGCATTTGGGGCTAATGCCATTAACTTTGGGGCTTAAGACAGTTCGGGGAGCTTTGACAGCAAATTTGAGTCGAGTGATAATTCGCACCCGACGAGTCCCACCAAAACAACCATATCTGGAGTTGTAGACCTCCGATTCGGTTGATCTTGGTGTCTTTGGAAAGCTAACTCAAAGATCTACAACTTTGTAATTCACATGTGAGGGCTAATTCTGAAGGTAGTGCGTTCGAACGCACATTTTACGTTCAAACGCACTTGCGCCCATCAAATGCCGAAATTCATGCACGAGTGCGTTCGAACGCACTTAGTGCGATCGAACGCACCTCATCTNTTTATGATCACGTAGTATTCCACAAGGAAGAGAAGTCTTTGTATTATACCAAAACCGCTTCCCTCAGATGAAAGGTCTTCAATCTCCTCATGGCCATGCCCTAGATGTTTGTCCAACACTGGTTCCATGATCAAATTTTTGTCTCTGTAAGGATCCACAAAAACGGAGACAGACTGTGAGCTTGCTGATAAATTGTCCACCCCAATGAAGTCCACTTCAATAACCTCTGCATGAATTATGTCCCCTGTGGGATTGTCATCAGGTGGGGGTGTACTTAAAGAAAGGGGTATAGGCTCTGGTGGGGTTTTCCATGATGGGGCTTTAGATAAAGACTCAGGCGGTGGGTCTTCAACAGTTTCTCCAATGTCATCCAAGAAGAAACAGGTCTTTTTATCAGGTGCATTCTGAAAGGCAGTGAAAATGTTCAGCCTGATCTTCATATTCCCAAAGGAAATCTTCATTACTCCAGTCCGACAGTTTATGCATGCATTGGCTGTTGCGAGGAAAGGCTTCCCCAAGATGACAGAAATCTGCTTGTCTGGATAAAGGACAGGTTCTGTGTCAATAACTATGAAATCAACTGGATAGTAGAATTTGTCCACTTTGATAATGACATCTTCCACAATTCCTCGGGGTTTCTTAATGGATCGGTCAGCCAATTGCAAGACAGTACTTGTCGGTTTCAGTTCCCCTAAGCCAAGTTGCTGATACACTGAGTATGGAAGCAAATTTACACCAGCTCCTAAGTCAAGGAGAGCTCTCTCAATCTCAGTATTTCCAATGACGCATGAAATTGTAGGTGTTCCAGGGTCCTTGAAATTGTAGGTTTGCTAGGGGTTCTCTCCCTTGTGTTCTCCTAGCGTTCTCCAAGTCCTACATAGAACTTGATTTAAGAAAAAATAAAATTGTAATGACCCCCATCACTGGTTTTTTTGCCAACAGATTAATTTTTATGAGTTAATATTTAAGTTATAATGCTTTAAAACTTGTTTTTGGATTCAAAACTAAAACCTAGGGGTGGAAGGTTAACCCTTTAGGTCTTTAGGGATGGTATCACCCAAAATAGATTTGATCGTCCTAAATTTAGTGCCAATGCCTCAATTTTGGTGCTAATGCCTCAAATTTGGTGCTAATGCCTAAAAAAACCGATGGTGGGAGCCACTACAATTTTATTTTTTATTAAATCTTGTTCTACATAGGACTGAGAGAATACTAGGGGAAGAACCCCTAGCATTTTCCAATATATATATAATAAGTCAGTTAGTGAGCGGTTAATAACCGCCCTCCTTTCACTCCTAGTTTACATACAGGTTAAGTTGAGTTAATATACATTTGGCTCATTTACTAAACCAACCCAAATTTTTGTTCAACGCCAATTTGTTAATAAATGAACCAAACTAAATTCAAGTTTATTGAAATTGAACTTCTAGCCCTAATGTCCACCGAATATCATAGAATAGCTACACTAGTATCATTCCTCTTGTGCTGGTAGTGAAATTTCCCCCAAACTAAAGAGTTTTAAGTTTACACTTTGCCTATTAAATATTTTCTTATCTTAATTCATAGTCATTAAAATATTAATCTTCATGAAGAAATTTCAAAGTTGAGAGTTCTCATCAGTCACGAAGAATAGTTTATTGAAGATATTAAATAGGGAATCATCAACCAAATGATTTTTCGAGCATTAACAGCAAACCAATGATGGTTGTTTCTAGGGCCGGCTCAATGTATTTTGGGGGCTTAGGCAAAACTTCGAAATTGAGCATTTTTTCTTTTTGTAAGTGAAAAATAAAAAAATAAAAATCATTCTTTAATATTATTATATTTTTATTTAAAAATCATTCTTATCGTTTTTTGGGATGCAAAATTACTGATTAAGTTTTTGTATTCAAGATTTTCTAACATCCTTTTTTCAATTGATAATATGGCTAATCCATTTAATCTCTCTTATGACATTGTTGATCTTAGGTAGGATTTTATCAATTTTAATTTTGAGAAAGGGAAAAATATAAAAAAGCCTCCCAAACTACCAGCCGTTTGCAATATAGCCCCCCAATGTTCAAAAGGTAATAAAATTGCCCCCGAAGCCACTTTTTTTTTATATTCCTATAGTACCCCTATTCTTTTAACAAATAAAATAATAAAATAATTGTAAAAAAAATCAAACAATTTTTAAAAAAATATAAAAAAACCAATGGGTGAATAAATACAAAAAACAAATGTGTTTTGGAATAAATAAATAATTTTTGTATTTTTAAAAAATTATTATTTTATTATTTTATTTGTTAAAAGAATAGGGGTATTATAGGCATATAAAAAAATAAGTGGCTCTTTTTTTTTTTATACATTTTAGTAGTTTGGGGGACTACTTTATTACCTTTTGAACATTGAGGGGCTATATTGCAAATGACTGGTAGTATCATCTAATTTAATATGTCAATTAGAGCACCTTTTTCTATTTGAAAAATTTCTTTTAAAACTTTTAGTTCTGAAAATAAATCTAAGGGGAAACTACCTTTAGCCCCCATGAACTACAGGGCATTGGCCATTTGCCCTTATAAATTGTCAAGTGTGATACTCGACCTCATCAAACTACCTAACCCTAGTGGTCGTACCAAAAATAAGTACTCGCCAATTATACGAATCGTTTTGCAATAAAGTGGTTGTGCAGATGCGAGTATCGAACCCACAGGAAATCGTGTTTGTGATAACTAACTTTAAAATACCTAAACTAATCATATCTTAACCTATTCCCAATATCAAGCATCTGGCGTGCAGAAAATAAAAACCAAATTAAATGCAATAAAAACAAATAAATAAATACACTAAGGTCCCTAATCCACCTCACCACAATTTAATCAATATATAATCATACTTAGTTCATACTCAATAACGACTATGCTACTAGGCATATTCTAAACGCTAACACATTGTTCATATTTCTGTCTATCGATAAAGCACATATGGATATCCTATTATTATTACAAAGTCTAGGCGAATCATCCGATGTATTTACCGTTAAAGAATCACAACGGATATTTAATCGATTAAATCGATAGAATCATCTGATGTATCCCCGATTCAATCACAACGGATATTGGCCGTTTAATGATTCGCCAACAACAATCAACACACTTTTTTCACTAAAATGTATTGAAACGAATATACATAAAATTAAACGATAGAATAATACGAACTAAACATGAATATATATAAACAAATCCATAATGAAGAGAACAAGAGACTAAATAAAAGCAAAATAAAACAAGATAAATTAAAATGACAATTTAGGAGGGCTTTACAGTGGAAAACAGAGAGTTTGAGGCCCTAGAGGGGCCTCCCAAACATAAAATGAAATGAAAACATAAGGGTCCTATTTATAGACAAAACTAATGTGCTGCCAGGTCATGTGCGTGCGCTTGATCGTAGGTTGTGCAATCGATCNATTACTTAGATGTAATATTCAGCTCTGTGGTGTTATGTATGTTTAACATATTTAGTTTCCGCTGCAAAAGATATGAATTCTGATGAAACAATGATCATGCATGTACCTCTGTGAGACTTATTATATTGTCAATCAGGTTAATGCATGGGTTCGTGGCATACTGCTGTATCGCCATGCCACTGTGACCATCCGCTTTATTGTGGGTTATTGTTTATTTTTAAAAGAAAAATTTTTAAATCATGTTTTGTCAAGCGGGTCGTCACAAAAACAGAGGGTTTGAGGCCCTAGAGGCGCCTCCCAAATGTAAAATGAAATGAAAACATAAGGGTCCTATTTATAGAAAAAACTAATGTGCTGCCAGGTCATGTGCGTGCGCTTGATCGTAGGTTGTGCGATCGATCGCAGTCCCATATGCATTAAATCGTAGGCGCTGCATTCGATCTCAGGGCCGCATGCATTCGACCGTAGGCATTTGAGTTCGACCTCACTGCATTCGATCGCATAGAGTGAGATTGATCGCACATAACTGCCTCAGAATTCCCACGGCGCAAGTGTTAAAGTGATGGATGCTAGGGCCGGTTAGGACAACACGGGGATTACAGCTGACATGGCAAGTGCGCTCACTCGCACTGGCAGAGGCTAAACTTCCATCTTTGCTTAATTCCGCCCCTTTGAACCACAATTTGCACCAAGGACCTACAACACACTAAAACACTAAAATAACACAAAACATGAGATATTAACAAAACTAAGAGCCTAACAAACATAAGTTAAGGGGGGTCCAATATACAATATTTGACACCGATCACCTAGCCAACAGCCCCCTTTCTTCCATTTTTGCCCCCCATTTTACCTTTGAGGGTATTTTGGGTATAGAAATATTGTTTTGTAGAATGGAGGGCAAAAATGAAATAAAGGGGGCTGTTGGCTAAGGTTAGGTAGTTTGATGGGGTCAGGTATTACACTTGGCAGTTCATAGGGGCAAATGGCCAACGTCATGTAGTTCATGGGGGCTAAAGGTAGTTTCCCCTAAATCTAAACTATCAATATCATGTTTTAAGAAACCTTCTAAATTGAGACATTTATTTTGCAAATCATCATCATCTACTGATTTTAATTTCTTAAAATTAAATAATAAACCAAAAATATTTTCATACATTTGAAATTGTTCGAACTTACTTTGAATTGAAGAAATAGCTTGATCTACTATATATAAAAAGTAATCAATTCTAAAAGATTCTTCAGCAGATTGTGTTGTCTCATCATTAGCATTCTCATCAAACTGTTTCTTTCTATGAATTATACATTTTTCACGAAAAACATGTTCTATTTCCATTATGGTTGCAATCTCTTTAGATAAAATCATAGCAGATGTAAATCCAATTTCTCTATAGGTTTTAAAATAGGAAATATGACCTTCCAATTGATTTATAGCAACATCAATATGCATGCCTTTCGTTTGTAAACTTGTATTAACATTGTTAACAACAAATGAAATATCATATCAAATAGTCATACTCAATAAGAATTCAAAACTTTCCATCTCATAGGTTGCTAAACAATTAGCTTCACTTTTTTATTTTAGGATCTTCACTTGTTTTTGCTAATTGTAGCAGAGCGTCTCTTATTTGTGGAGTTTGAAAATTTATTGTTTTAGACTTTCAGTCCGACTTTCCCAATGTGTTTGAGAAAGTGGCTTAAGAGTTAAACATGGCATACTATCTAATACTAATATTTTCCACCATTTTGTAGATGATAAAAACAAAGTATATATACGTTGTACAATTCCAAAAAAAGATATAGCTTTAGGACATGAATTAGCAAGATCGATGATGCAGATCAGATCCAGTTCAGAGCCTCTCTGTTACTACGATCAATCCTGGGATCGATCGCACGATCGAGCACCCACTTGCGTTCGATCACACCCACGACAGCGATCGATTGCAGAACTCGAGCCCTAGAATCAATAGTTTCTGTGGAAGCGACCGATGACGGGGAATCGATCGCACTCGTCGAGAGCCCAAGTGCGCTCGATCGTACTCGTGTCTACGCTCGAGCGCACACAGGGCTTTATGTTATATTTCAGCGTTTTAGTTATTAAACCAACGTTATTTCCTTGTTTTAGTAGTATTAGGGTTTTAGGAGTCTTTATTTCGTTATTTTATTAGGTTTAGGGTTATGGGGGATATTTATGTAATATTTTAAATAGGTTTAGGGTTTATGGCTATAAATATATGCTTATAGCCTCCAAACAAGACAGTTTATGTTGATTATTGATTTTGTGAATGAAAATTACTCATAGTTGAGTTTTTTCCCCTTTTTCCTTAAAAATGCTAGAGAGTATCTAGATTTTCAAGAAGAGTTCTCAGATCTTTGATAGAATCAAGATCTAGAATTATCTATCCGCTACGTATTTGTTGTTCTTCGCTACAACCCACTAAGTCGCGCTACATCAGTTGGTATCAGAGCTCAGGTTACTTTCCATGAATGGGGAGGAGCAACCACTTTGCAGACATAGACGAGGTGTACGTGAACACGGAGACAACATGTAAGGAGCAACCGGCAATTCGTTTGCGGCACATGAGTGGTGGGTCGGACAGTTGTCGTCATCAACCAAGACCGCAATTCGTGAAGGCGGAAGGCAAATTTATCACTGAACATTGGCAATACAAGGAGGATCAATTTCAGGCTATGAGGGATCAGATTGAAGACCTCACTACCCAATTATCCAACTTATGTGGTCACAAAGGGAGTGGATCTAGGAACCCGTGTACAGAGCACCAAACGCAAGGACGTCAGCACCTTGCGCAAGTTCCTACCAATAAGCTAGTGAGTAGATTCGAACTCAAGATTCCAAAATTCCAAGGGGATCAACAACCCAAGGAATTTTTGGATTGGGTGTTGGCTGTTGAAAAGGTTTTTGAGTTCAATGGAATGCCTGATGAACGACGAGTCTCTTTGGTGGTACATACATTACAAGAAAGAGTTGTTGAGTGGTGGCAACAACTGAAGAAAAATCTCAAGCGGCAAGGCAAATTAAAGATCAATAGTTGGGAGCACCTATTGAAAAAGATGCGAGTCGCTTTCTTGCCCCATAATTTTATCATAGAGCGACAATCACAAAATTGGAGACAAGGGTCTATGGCTGTGACAAAGAAAATTGAAAAATCATACAAAAAAGAGCGTTTATGGAAACATGGAGTGAGGCGAAGAGTCCAAGACAGGTCAATTGGACCCCTACTTGCCAACCACAAATCCATAAACCAAATCCATATTCTGTGGAGGAGGAAGAAGAATTTGTAGATGGAGAGTTTCAGGATTCCGACTTCATTGATGAAGAGTTCAAGCATAAAGGTGTTGCAGATGAAGATCTATCACAAGAGCTTGTAGATTGTGATACTCCATTAGTCTATGATGATGACGTCAATGAAGAAGAGCCAATTGAAGAACCTTTGGCACCCAGCCTAGAGGAAGAGTACGAAGAATATGGGTTGCATCCTATGTTTAATGGCCTCTGCCCCGACGAAGATGACCCATTAGGAGATGAAGAGCCCACGGATGACATCGTCGATTATGAAGAGGGTGATGAAAGCCTTTCAGGTGAGATGTCTAATTATAATGAAGAATAGGTTGGGTATGTTGATTTCCTTGGTGTTGAAGATATTTTAAATTCTCATAATAATGATGTTGATGAGTNCCGACTTTCCCAATGTGTTTGAGAAAGTGGCTTAAGAGTTAAACATGGCATACTATCTAATACTAATATTTTCCACCATTTTGTAGATGATAAAAACAAAGTATATATACGTTGTACAATTCCAAAAAAAGATATAGCTTTAGGACATGAATTAGCAAGATCGATGATGCAGATCAGATCCAGTTCAGAGCCTCTCTGTTACTACGATCAATCCTGGGATCGATCGCACGATCGAGCACCCACTTGCGTTCGATCACACCCACGACAGCGATCGATTGCAGAACTCGAGCCCTAGAATCAATAGTTTCTGTGGAAGCGACCGATGACGGGGAATCGATCGCACTCGTCGAGAGCCCAAGTGCGCTCGATCGTACTCGTGTCTACGCTCGAGCGCACACAGGGCTTTATGTTATATTTCAGCGTTTTAGTTATTAAACCAACGTTATTTCCTTGTTTTAGTAGTATTAGGGTTTTAGGAGTCTTTATTTCGTTATTTTATTAGGTTTAGGGTTATGGGGGATATTTATGTAATATTTTAAATAGGTTTAGGGTTTATGGCTATAAATATATGCTTATAGCCTCCAAACAAGACAGTTTATGTTGATTATTGATTTTGTGAATGAAAATTACTCATAGTTGAGTTTTTTCCCCTTTTTCCTTAAAAATGCTAGAGAGTATCTAGATTTTCAAGAAGAGTTCTCAGATCTTTGATAGAATCAAGATCTAGAATTATCTATCCGCTACGTATTTGTTGTTCTTCGCTGCAGCCCACTAAGTCGCGCTACATCAGTTGGTATCAGAGCTCAGGTTACTTTCCATGAATGGAGAGGAGCAACCGCTTTGCAGACATAGACGAGGTGTATGTGAACACGGAGACAACATGTAAGGAGCAACCGGCAATTCGTTTGCGGCACATGAGTGGTGGGTCGGACAGTTGTCGTCATCAACCAAGACCGCGATTCGCGAAGGCGGAAGGCAAATTTATCACTGAAGATTGGCAATACAAGGAGGATCAATTTCGGGCTATGAGGGATCAGATTGAAGACCTCACTACCCAATTATCCAACTTATGTGGTCACAAAGTGAGTGGATCTAGGAACCCGTGTACAAAGCACCAAACGCAAGGACGTCAGCACCTTGCGCAAGCTCCTACCAATAAGCTGATGAGTAGATTCGGACTCAAGATTCCAAAATTCCAAGGGGATCAACAACCCAAGGAATTTTTGGATTGGGTGTTGACTGTTGAAAAGGTTTTTGAGTTCAATGGAATGCCTGATGAACGACGAGTCTCTTTGGTGGTACATACATTACAAGAAAGAGTTGTTGAGTGGTGGCAACAACTGAAGAAAAATCTCAAGCGGCAAGGCAAATTAAAGATCAATAGTTGGGAGCACCTATTGAAAAAGATGCGAGTCGCTTTCTTGCCCCATAATTATATCATAGAGCAACAATCACAAAATTGGAGACAAGGGTCTATGGCTGTGACAAAGAAAATTGAAAAATCGTACAAAAAAGAGGCGTTTATGGAAACATGGAGTGAGGCGAAGAGTCCAAGACAGGTCAATTGGACCCCTACTTGCCAACCACAAATCCATAAACCAAATCCATATTCTGTGGAGGAGGAAGAAGAATTTGTAGATTGAGAGTTTCAGGATTCCGACTTCATTGATGAAGAGTTCGAGCATAAAGGTGTTGCAGATGAAGATCTGTCACAAGAGCTTGTAGATTGTGATACTCCACCAGTCTATGATGATGACGTCAATGAAGAAGAGCCAATTGAAGAACCTTTGGCACCCGGCCTAGAGGAAGAGTACGAAGAATATGGGTTGCATCCTATGTTTAATGGCCTCTGCCCCGACGAAGATGACCCATTAGGAGATGAAGAGCCCACGGATGACATCGTCAATTATGAAGAGGGTGATGAAAGCCTTTCAGGTGAGATGTCTAATTATAATGAAGAAGAGGTTGGGTATGTTGATTTCCTTGGTGTTGAAGATATTTTAAATTCTCATAATAATGATGTTGATGAGTTATATGCGGATGAGGAAAATTATATTTTCACAAGGGAATAAATGGTTGATCCATTCTTGAATATTTTCATGGCACGTTGAAGAGAAAAAGAGCGACAAAAGCATGGCAAATCTGAAGTATTGCCAAGTGGTGTATGGGGCGTTCATTACAGACATCAAGGTATTCTGATGATGAGAAGCGTCACACTTATTTTGGGATGTTGCCTTGTTTTAATCTTTAGGAAGGGCGATTGGAATGAGTTGACCGGACATCCGAAGGACCGTGGAAAAGACCAACCGAATTCGAGGATGAATTCTCTCCAACCTGGGGAGGATGATGCAGATCAAATCCAGTTTGGAGCCTCTCTATTACTGCGATCGATTGCACGATCTAGCGCCCACCTACGTTTGATCGCACCCACGACAGCGATTGATTACAAAACTTGAGCCCTAGAATCAATAGTTTATGTGGAAGCGACTGATGACGGGGAATGGATTGCACTCGTCAAGCACCCAAGTGCGCTCGATCGCACTCGTATCTGCGCTGGAGCACACACAGGGCTTTATGTTATATTTCTGCGTTTTAGTTATTAAACCGACGTTATTTCCTTGTTTTAGTAGTATTAGGGTTTTATGAGTCTTTATTTCATTATTTTATTAGGTTTGGTGTTATGGGGGGTATTTATGTAAGATTTTAAATAGGTTTAGGGTTTGTGGCTATAAATATATGCTTATAGCCTCCAAACAAGACAGTTTATGTTGATTATTGATTTTATGAATGAAAATTACTCATAGTTGAGTTTTTTTTCCCCTTTTTCCTTAAAAATGCTAGAGAGTATCTAGATTTTCAAGAAGAGTTCTCAGATCTTTGATAGAATCAAGATCAATAATTATCTATCCGCTGCGTATTTGTTGTTCTTCACTGCAGCCCACTAAGTCGCGCTGCATCAATCGCATAGTCTAAGGTTAAGACTATGACAACCACAAGGTGTGTAAAATGCTTTAGGATTTATATCAAGTAGTCTTTTTTGCACGTCCCTCGTTCTTTTCCCTTCATATTAGGTCCATTATCATATCCTTGTCTTCGTATATCATTAATATTAAGTTCAAGTTTTTTGATTAATCCAATCATTTCATTAAAAAGACCTTATCCAGTAGTATCATCTACAGTTATAAATTCTACAAAATGTTCTTCCACTTTTATTGGAATTTCTGAAATATTAACACATTTTAGAATGAGAAACATTTGTTCTTGATGACTTGCATCCGAGGTACAATCAAGTATAATAGAAAAATATTTTGATTGTCTAACTTTTTCAATAATACTCTTTTTTACTTCTATTGCTAACAAATGTATCAATTCATTTTGTATATTATGTCCAAAATAATGATTATGAATTTCCTCATATTGAATACACCGAATACACTCTTGCATTACTGGATCAAATTCTGCAATCTGTTGTTACCGTGCACAATAATGATAAATAATATGGAATAAAAAAGAGAGAGATTAAGAGAGAGTTGAGACACAGATTTAACGTCATTCGGCAATTTACCTACGTCCATAGGAGAGTGTGGCTATATTTTTCTATTCAATGATTTAGGGTTACAACATAACATATTTATAGGCAAACCCTAATTATAAGTATTTTTGGAAAACTCCAAAATACTCCCCACAAATTATTTGTCCTTAGGCCCACATAAACTAATTACACCTAATGGGCCAGTAGTAGAATATGAGCTACTTGTTCCAACAATTTTCACCTTGGCGAGTATTCACTTCTTTGAAGATAATCAAGTATTGGGCCTCCACCTGGAACTGATAAGTTTGGGGATGCTGCCTCATCTCCTCTCCTTTCTAGCACTTGGAGATATTTGTCAAGTCCAAGCAATGCTTGAACTTGTCAGCAGTAACATGCTTTGTCAAGATGTCCGCTGCATTCTCAGAAGTGTGAATTTTCTCAAGTAACAATTCACCTGTAGCAACCAATTCCCTGATCTTGTGAAACCTCACATCAATGTGCTTGGTTCTCGCATGATACAACTTGTTCTTTGCCAAGTAAATGGCACCCTAACTATTATAATACAACGAAACTCCAACTTGCTGAATACCCAGCTCCCTGACTAACCCTGTAAGCCATAAAGCTTCCTTTGTAGCAACAGAAGCTACCATGTACTCCGCCTCAGTCGTGGACATCGCAACTGTGGATTGGATCATAGACCTCCAACGTATGGGTCTTCCTACAAGAGTGAACACATAACCCGTGGTCGACCTCTTGTCATCCAAATCCCTTGCATAATCCGCATCTATGTACCCAACGATTGAAAAATTACTCTTTTGTCTGACAAAAGTGATGTCGTAGTCTGTAGTACCTTTTAAGTATCTGAAAATCCATTTAACTGCATCCCAGTGCTATCTCCCCTGATTTGCCATATACTTGCTCACCACACTCACTGCATGAGCCAATTCTAGCCCGGTACATACCATAGCATACATCGGACACCCCATTGCACTGGCATATAGGACCTTTGACATGCCTTCAGTTTCTTCAACTATCTTTGGACACTGTGAGATAGACAAACGGAAATGATTCGCCAAAGGTGTACTAACTGGTTTCACATTCTCCATGCTAAACCTCTTAAGCACCTTCTTCACATAACCGGCTTAAGATAGCCACAATCTCTTGGCATCTTTGTCCCTGCGAATCTCCATCCCAAGAATCTTCTTGGCTGCGCCCAAGTCCTTCATGTCAAATTCTCTACTCAACAAAACCTTTAGTTTGTTGACCTCAATTATACTCTTTGTTGTAATAAGAATATCATCCACATACAGTAATAGAAAAATAAACGAGTTATCATCAAGGCTCCTTACATACACACAACAGTCATACTCACATCTCTTGTAGTCAATTTTGATCATGTAGGAGTCAAATCGCTTATACCACTGCCTTGGAGATTGCTTCAGCCCATAAAATGACTTTCAATTTATAGACCAAGTGCTCCTGTCCAGGTTGATTGAACCATTCTGGCTGCTCCATGTAAATTTGCTCCTCCAAATCACCATGGAGAAAAGTTGTCTTCACATCCATCTGCTCCAACGCCATGTCATAATGCGCTACCAACGCCAATACCGCTCTAATGGCAGTATGTCTGACTATTGGAGAAAATATTTCCTCATAATCAACTCCTTTCTATTGTGAATAACCCTTTGCTACTAGGCAGGCCTTGAACTTTTCCCCCCATTTTTCTGATACTGCTTCCTTTTTCTTAAACACCCATTTGCACCCTATCGCCCTCTTCCTCTCTGGAAGCTCCATCAAATCTAACGTCTGGTTTTTATGCAAAGACTCCATCTCTTCCACCATAGCACCCACCCATCTGCTCTTCCCTTAGCTATTAACAACCCCTTGAAAAGTAGTAGGATCTCTGCTGCTGATAACAAGAGCATAAGAAACCATGTCTTCAAAACTGTACCTGGTTGGTGGCCTGATAGTGCATCTAGGCCTGTATGTGGCTATATAGTGATGCTCATTAACTCATGAAGTAGTGGTCTCTGTACCCTAAGACCTTCACAGGAGTGTCTAACTCCACATGCACCATCTGCTTATCACTGCTACTACTTTCTAGTACCTGCTGCTCTTTACCCTAAGTACTCTTCAACATGAATTTTCATCAAATACCACGTCTCTATTGGTCACCACCTTAATTTCCACCGGATCCCAAAACTTGTAACCTTTAACCCCTTTCCCATATCCGAGAAAGACACATTGTCTAGACTTCGGATCAAGTTTCGACCGTTCTTCACTAGGTATGTACACATAGGCTAGACAATCAAATACTCTCAAACTAGAGTAATCTACCTCATTACCTGCCCACACCTCCTCTGCAACTTTGCCATCTAGTGCAATTCTTAGTGACCTATTGATCAAGTAGCACGCCATACTCACTGTATTTGCCCATAAAATCTTTGTAAGTCCAGCATTCAACCTGAGACATTGTGCTCTCTCTGCAATATTCATCCTTTTTGCCACACCATTTTGTTGTGGTATCTTGCATACTGTGAAATGTCTCTTTATACCATGCTGCTCATAGAAATCTCCGAACTCATCGTTTGTGTACTCAGTGCCATTGTCTGTCCCGTGACATTTAACCTTCTTCCCAGTTTGGTTTTTCACAATTTGAACTTGGCAAATGTTTCTGATTTGTGCCGCATAAAGTAAACCCAAACCTTTATGGAAAAATCATCAATAAAGATGACAAAATATATATATCTCATCCCCATGACGTTGTCCTCACTGGTCCCTATAAATTAGAATGAACATAGTCCAGAATGCCCTCTGTCTTGTGTGTGACTGTCTTGAATTGTACCCGATTCTACTTCCCTAGAACACAGAACTTACAGAAATCAATCTTGTACATTTTAACACCCTTCAGCAGATTTCTCTTATGAAGCTCCAACATGTCATGCTCACTCATATGACCCAACCGCATATGCCACAAAGCAATACAATCAGACTCAGACTCCACAGAGGCAGTTCCACCTACAACCGTACTTCCCAATAGTTTATAGATATTTTTTGAATTTTTCTGCCCCTTCATCACTACCATCGCACCCTTAGTCACCTTCATTACTCCACCTTCAGACTTATACCCATAACCGTTTGAGTCCAAGGTGCCTAATGAAATCAGATTCTTTTCCACTTCTGGTACATGTCTAACATCACATAACATTCTAACCACACCATCAAATATTTTAATTCTAATATTACCTATGCCAGTAATTTTGCAATGTGCACCATTACCCATAGTAACTATACCATAATTAACTGACATGCAAGTGTCAAACCAATCTCTGTTGGGCGTCACGTTAAACGAACATGCTAAGTCCAGAATCCAAGAATCCACAGGATGCTCTGAATTTGATGCAACAGAAAGCAACTACATCAGCATCGTCTGAATTGTCTTCCACCACGTTCGTAGATTTTGAGGAGCCTTCATTCTCGTCATCCTTGTTCTTTTTTCAGTCTAGATAGTCCCGCTTTATGTGTCATTTCTTTTCGCACTTATTGCAATTAATTCCCTTCCTCCTCCTGGACTTTGACCAAGAATTCTTGCCTTTTGAATCACCCTTGTTACTACTTCTTCCACGCTCATAGTTACCATTTACAACTAGCCCTTCTCCTTGAGAATTTTCATCAATATTTTTCTTCCTTTGATAAAAAGCCAACATGGCTCTTGTAACGTCGTCTAACTCCAAGGTCTCTTTACCCCATGTCAGATTTGTAACTAAATTCTCATACGTAGAAGAAGTTGGGAGTGAATTCAATAGCATCAATGCCTTGTCTTTGTCTTCGAACTTCACATCAACCCTTTTCAAATCACCGATTACCTAATTGAATATGTTTATGTGTTGGCTCAGATCCGAGCCCTCTGCCATCTTCAAGCCGTACAACCATTGCTTTAGATAGAGCTTGTTCGTCAACGACTTTGACATATACCGACTTTCCAGTTTCAACCAAACTGCCGCCGGAGATTCTTCGTCCATGACATGATACATCATGTCATTTCCTAGACAAAGCATAATAGTAGCCACAGCTTTCGCCTCAAGTTCCTTCCAGTCTATGTTTGCCATCCCTTCTAGTTCCATCCCATATAATGCCTTCACCATCCCCTGTTCCACCAACAAATCATTGACACATCTCTGCCATAACCGAAATTACCGGATCTATCGAACTTCATCATGTCGAATTTCGCAGAAGATGTGCCAATCTCAGCTATCGTATAATTAGGCTTTGATACTAATTGTTGTTACCGTGCACAATAATGATGAATAATATGGAACAAAAAATAGAGATTAAGAGAGAGTTGAGACACAGATTTAACGTGGTTCGGCAATTTGCCTACGTCCACAGGAAAGTATGGCTATATTTTTCTATCCAATGATTTAGGGCTACAACATAACATATTTATAGGCAAACCCTAATTATAAGTATTTTAAAAACCCCCAAAATACCCCCCACAACTTATCTGTCCCCAAGCCCACATAAACGAATTACGCCCAATGGGCCAGTTGTAGAGTATGAGCCACTTGTTTCAACACAATCATTTCAATTAAACTTAAAAATTTTCCATTATTTTCTTGGTAGATCTTTTCATTTTGTCTTCTAAATGCCAAATTATTCTTACCAATATTCTTTACTACAACAATAATTCTCAACAATATTTTTTTTTCAATGATCTTTCTCTCTGTTAATTTGTTCTTGGAATTTTTATCAATTGTTTTATTTTTTAACAATCTCATTTTTAAATCAACACAATCATTCATGTTAATAATATGTTCATTGGTTGTTTCATGACTTTTAAATTTAGCACTAAGATTTTTCCCATTTGATAATTCTCGTATATAATATGTACTAGAAAAATGCTTAGAGTTCTTATCTTTAAGAAAATCTATATCAATGCATATTGGACCCCTTTTTACTAATAAATCCCCTTAATTTTGCATCAATATTTTTTTATTGGCCTGGATCATAAATATTTGTAATAATAGAAGTAAATACATCAATAGTATTTTCATTATCTTTTAATTCTTTTTAATGAATTTCTTGTTCATTTATGAGATTTTCATCTAAATTATCATCAATATTTTGTTTATTGGTAATAACAAATTTATTTAGAGCTCCTCTTTGAGATTCAATCAACTTTTCTACTTTTCTCTCTCTCCCTCTCTTAAGTTTTTCATATCCAAATGCATATTTTCTAGCAGACATGTTTGATTAAAAATATTAACAAATTAAACAAACACAATTTATCAAAAAAAAAACTATAATAAAGTAAATTGCAAAAATAGAACAATAAAACCTGATTTGGCAAATGAATTGTCTTGAATTTACTTGATAATCAAATGATCTATTAATACTTTCAAGTTGCAACCTGCACAAAGAATGACAAATTAATTATAAATTCGTTGTTAAATATTTTGAAAAATCTAATAAAAATAAGGGGAAATTTTAGAGAACCCTCCTGAACTTCTACCATTTTTGAAATACCCCTCCTAAACTTAAAAAACTTTCAATTTACCCACCTAAACTTTCAATTGCTTTCAATTTGGACCCCTCAATACATTTTAGGGTTAAAATTTTTTAAAAAGGATCAAAATACCCCTGATCTTCATTTTTTAAAAAAATAAAAAAACGTTTTGGAAGTTGAAATTTTAAATGGTGACTTTTGTATAAATTCCAACTTCTAGAACGTTTTTTTATTTTTTTAAAAAATAAAAATTAGGGGTATTTCGGTATTTTTATTTAATTTTAAAACCTAAAATGTACGGAGGAGTCCAAATTGAGAGCAATTAAAAGTCTATGAGGGTAAATTAAGAGTTTTTAAAGTTCAATGGGGTATTTCAAAAAGAGTGAAAGTTCAGAGCGTTCTCTGAAATTTTTCCTAAAAATAATAATGAAAGTTAGAAAGTGATCAACTAACCTTTTGCATTTTGAAAAGATGATTCTTTTTGATACTATAGAGAACTTTTAGAAAGTTTCAGGGTTGAAGTTGTATTTGTTTATCCTAAACTGGCAAGCCCATCCCTTGAACAGGTCATGACTCGCCAACCCCATACTTTTTCGCCAACTTTCGCCCCAAATCAATGCCCAGCTCGTGTATTGCTTCAGCATACGTCTCTATTATCTCCCTGGCAATAACAGCAGCGGAAGTAGAATCTTAAAGGAGTCAAAGACGAGAAAGAAAACTGAAGATGGTAGATTAGAAGGGAAGAAATTAAAGAAACCTCTGTTGAGGAGAGGCATCCAACTGAGAGCAAAAGGCTCGCACGGCCGCAGGGGAGCCCAAATCATAGAGACCCAAGGCCTCGTAAAGAGGATTGGAATTGCTCGGTGCCACGTAGCCACTGCCAGCAATCACATCGGCGTTGCGCTTTTTGATTTCCATGGGAAGATCAAGCAGATCTTTCACTACTTTCTTCATCACGCATTGTTGCATTGCCATGGTTCACACAATTCTCAGCCAAGTCTTTGAGTTAAATTTAAGCGTTAGTTAAAAATTCAAAGTATCATAGATACAAAAAAAAATACAAAAATACAAAAACCCTTTAAAGTCGGTGTTCATTAAGAGCATGTTTGGAATTTTATTGTAAAATTGAGCTTTTAAAGTCTAAAAGTGTTTTTTTGAAAAAACTTTCATTTTTAAGCTTTTTTTTTTTTTTTTTTTTTAAATATGTTTTAACAACTTTTAGAGTAAAAAAAATCAATTTTTTACCAAACGTACCAGAGAGAACGTTATACAGGGAGGTCTGAGCAAAATGAAAATGAAGGTCTTTGAAGAGCAGGAAGCTGTTTTAGTTCACTTAGTTGTATAACATTCGGCCTTGGTATGTGAACTCTATAGTCTAGGCCTTGACAAGTTGACACAGCCTATACAAGCGATGCACCACTACAAGCAATACACCACAGATGACAGAACGTCAATCACTCAACTCGCAGACTCTATTGAGTCTAGGCTTGGCCTTGTGGCCGTTGCCTATGCGGCATGGCCGCGGTTATGTCAGATTTATTTATTTATTTATTTTTTTTTCTGAATTGTTCTTATTTATTATGGGTTTTATTATATTGAGGTCTTATGAAATTGTGGCATTTTTAAATTACTTATCTTTTACGATTCACTAAAAAAAAAAAAAAAGCGTCGTTTTCTAATGTATCTACTGTTTATCATTTTTTGCCACGTCAACATTTACTAACGTTTTAAAAACTCATACGTTAGTAATGACATTTAGTAACGTATCATCTTGCCACATTAGCAATTATTAACGTGTGGTTAATGTCACGTTAGCAAATGTCAATATTTAAAAATAATTAAATAAAATAAAATAAATTTATTAACGTGTGAGTAATGCCACGTTAGCAATTGTTAACGTATTAAACTCACCACGTTAGGAATTGCCAATATTTAAAAATAATTAAATAAAATAAAATTAATTTACTAACGTGTGAGTAATGACACGTTAGCAATTGCTAACGTGTCAAACTCACCACGTTAGGAATTGTCAATATTTAAAAATACTTAAATAAAATAAAATAAAATTATTTTAGTAACGTGTGAGTAATGTCATGTTAGCAATTTCTAACGTGTGAAATTCACCACGTTAGTAGTAATTGTCAATATTTAAAAATAATTAAAAATAATAATATTTTTTTCCTAAAGTGTGAGTAATACCACGTCAGTAATAGAAAATTTTAAAAAAATAAAATTTATTTGCTAACTTAGGAAATGACCAAATTAATCCTTATGGTTTTTAAAATTGACCAAAGTAGTACTTCCGCCAGTTAACCGTTAGTTGACTTAATGGACTGATACGTGGACCAATCAGAAGTTGACATGTGACCACCTAATTAATTTTTTTATTTTAAAAAAAAATTCAAAGAAAATAAATTTGGGGTGGCTACAGCATGTGCTTAGGCCATGAAAAATATTCTACATAGCATAAACAATTTGAAGTGATGCGTAACCCATCAAAGCCTAGTATTTTGATTACATTTCCTCCATTTAAAAGAACTAGGAGAACCCCACTAACACAACCAACGCAATATCGAGAACATATACAAACGAATGGAAAGAACTTCACAAATATACATATATATATATATATAAAATCTATGAAGGGGATTGAAAATGAAACAGAAGCAGGCATTCAAATAAATAAAAACGCAAATGTACCGCCATGAGTGCGATTGGAGAGAGATCTCTGTTTTGCCTCCCCCTTCTACCCTTCTAGTCTAATACTCCATGATACCCTTTCCTTTTTTATGAATCCACAGAGAGAGGGAGAGAGAGAGAGAGAGAGATTTGTTTATCTATTTTATCAACAAAATTTCTCTTTTTTCCTTTTTTTTGAAAAAATATTTTTGTTTTGAATTTAAAAAATAAAAAATAAAAATTTAATTAGGTGGCTACGTGTTAACTTATAATTGGTCCACGTGTCAATTCGTTAAGTCAACTAATGGTCAACTGACAGAAGGAATAATTTGATCACTTTTCAAAAAAACCCTAGGGATACAATTTAGTCACTTTCTAAACCCTAGGAAGGAAAAAATAAAGTTTTGAAACCCTAAGAATTAATGGGGTATTTAACCCTTTATTTTATTCATATACCATAAATAATAACCTATTTAATATATATCTATAGTAACCTATGTATATATATTATTTATTAAAAAAAAAAAGAAAAAAAAATTACATATGCTAACGTGGTGCATATGCCACATTAGCAAATGTAATTTATGTTTTTATTTATTTTTTATTTTCTAATAAATAATATACTTATATATATACCATTTTTGATGAATATACAAAAAACATTTAATTAATAATATTAATTATTAATGTTAAATACCCCATTAGTCCTTATGGTTTCAAAACTTTATCTTTTTATCTCTAGGGTTTGAAAAGTGACCAAATTAATCCTTATGATTTTTAAAATTGACCAAATTAGTACTTCCGTCACGTTGACCATTAGGAAATGGTCAACGTGGCACATATGCCACGTTAGCAAATCATTTTTTTTTCCAAAAATAAATATTAAATATATATATTTACTAGCAATTGTAAATATTTTTTCTTTTTTTAAAAAAAGAAAAAATATTAAATATATAAATGGTAACCGTAGCTATTATATATGCTAAAAGAATAATGGTTTGATAGACAGAAACAAAAAAAAAAAAAAAAAAAAAAAA
>VIBQ01000092.1:29464-154049 GCA_006937295.1 Carpinus fangiana | reverse complement strand
CCAAGTGCGGTCGAACGCACTTGGCAGGGGTCCAAAACTTCACTTAGTGTCTTTTTGCTCTCTTGTGGCCAACTTTTGTTGTAAAAACGTGCACAACTCAAAACACTAAAAACACCACAAATAATTAGAAATTAACAATACTAAGAGCCTAACAAATATAAATTAAGGGGTTCAAATAAGCACTTTTAGGCACTCATCAACGAGCGTCTCCAAAAATGGTAGGCCAATAAAATCCACATTGCAAAATCTTTGCAGCGGTCTTGTTTGCACTAAAATGGCCCCCACAAGCATGATCATGACAAAAGGAGATGACATTGGTTTGGTCAACTTCAGGTACACATCTCCTAATGATCTGATCGGGACAATACTTGAACAGATAAGGATCGTCCCAAAGAAAAGTTTTCACCTTGGACAAAAATTTGAGCTTATCTTGTTTCCCCCAATGCAAAGGCATTTGGCTGGTAACAAGATAGTTCACTATGTCAGCGAACCAAGGTGCGAGATTGTGAGCAATGTGCATCAATTGCTCATCAGGAAAGGTCTCAGAAATGGGAGTGGCGTCCTCGGTGAAATCCATGGTCAATCTAGAAAGATGATCCGCCACTACATTTTCGGAACCCTTCTTACCCCGAATTTCTATGTCGAACTCTTGAAGCAGCAAAATCCACCGGATCAAGCAGGATTTAGCATCTTTCTTGGAAAAAAGATACTTCAATGCCACATGATCTGAATAGATAATGATTTTAGATCCTAACAAATAGGATCTAAACTTGTCCAGCGTAAAAACGACCGCCAACAACTCCTTTTCTGTGGTGGAGTAATTGAGTTGTGTGTCGTTCAGAGTCCTACTCGCATAGTAAACCACACGGGGAAGTATATCAATGCGCTGCCCCAAAACAGCTCCAACAGCATAGTCTGATGTGTCACACATGATCTCAAATGGTTCACCCCAACTGGGTGGTCTAATGACTGGTGTGGATGTCAGAATCTCCTTCAGAGCCCCGAATGCTTTCAAACATTCTTCATCAAATTCAAATGGGGTCTCTTTGGCCAACAACCTGCACAAGGGCCTGGCGATCTTGCTGAAATCCTTGATGAATTGCTTGTAGAACCCTACATGGCCCAAGAAGGAACGGATTTCCTTCACAGTACGTGGGGGTGGAAGGTTAGAGATCAAATCTACCTTCGCCTTGTCAACCTCAATACCCCTCTGAGATATGACATGCCCCAGTACTATCCCCTACTTAACCATAAAATGGCATTTTTCCCAGTTAAGTACAAGGTTCTTCTCTTTGCACCTCACTAAAACCAAAGTGAGACGGTGTAGACACTCCTGAAAAGATAAACCGAAGATGGAGAAGTCATCCATGAAGATCTCCATAAAACGCTCTACCATGTCGGAGAATATGCTGATCATGCATCGCTGAAAAGTAGTAGGTGCATTGCATAGCCCAAACGGCATGTGACGGTAGGCAAATGTCCCAAAGGGACATGTAAAGGTAGTCTTCTCCTAATCTTCGGGGTCCACTGGGACCTGGTTATATCCAGAATAACCATCCAAGAAACAGTAATACTCGTGCCCAGCCAAACGCTCCACCATCTGGTCAATGAACGGAAGAGGAAAGTGATCTTTCCTGGTGGCAGCGTTCAATTTTCGGTAGTCTATACAAACTCTCCAACCCGACTGAATACGAGTTGGCACCAACTCGTTATCCTTGTTCTTCACTACTGTCAATCCAGCCCTCTTGGGCACAACATGTATCAGGCTCACCCACTTGCTGTCAAAAATTGGATAGATGATCCCAGCATCTAACAATTTTATCACTTCTGCTCTCACAACCTCCTGCATTGCTGGGTTGAGCCTTCTCTGTGGTTCCCTCGATGGTTTGGAATTCTCTTCCAGATATATCTTATGCATAACCAACGAGGGGCTGATTCCCTTAATGTCCTCAATAGTCCAGCCAATAGCTTCCTTATGCTCTCTCAAAACTTCTAACAATTCCTCCTCTTGAGCATCTATCAAATCTGAAGCTATGATCACTGGCAAAGAATCGGCTGGACCTAGGAACTTATACTTCAAATTGTCCGGTAAAGGCTTAAGTTCCTTCTTCGGGGAATCAGGCACAGCTGTCTCCTCCTTCTCTTCGCTCACCAAAGGAGCGGTCTCCAAAAGTGCATCTGCCTGCTCCATAAGTTTATCCAAATCCAAATATTCACCAAACTGAGCAAGGCATGCTTCCAGGGGGTCCTCTATGCTTGATTCTTCAACTACTTCATCCATTATCTCCTCAATCAAGCATACTTGATTCATTTGGTCATAATCAAGTAGTTGTTTTCTGAAGTGAAAAATATTCAACTCCACCGTCATATTTCCAAAAGAAATCTTCATTACCCCTGACCTACAATTTATCAGGGCGTTAGCCGTAGCTAAAAATGGTCGCCCTAGAATCACAGGGATCTCACTCCCTATCACTTGAACTGGCTCTGTGTCCAACACAATGAAATCCACTGGGAAATAAAACTTGTCCACCTTAATCAATACATCCTCAACTATTCCCCGTGGAATCTTCACCGACCGATCAGCAAGTTGCAGTGTCATGGATGTGGGCTTCAACTCTCCTAGCCCTAACTGCAAATAGACGAAGTAGGGCAACAAATTCACACTTGCTCCCAAATCCAACAGTGCCCCCTCAATCTGGCTAACTCCTATCATGCATGTAATTGTAGGACATCCAGGGTCCTTGTACTTGAGGGGTAACTTGCATTGTAGGATAGCACTTACTTGCTTTGTCATGAATGCCTTTTTCGAGACATTTGTTTTCCTCTTCACTGTGACCAAGTCCTTCAAGAACTTGGCATATGAAGGGATTTGCTAGATGGCATCCAAAAATGGAATATTGATTTGGACTTGTTTGAACACCTCCAGAATGTCCTCTAACTTCCCTCCATTCCTAGGCGCTTGTAATCTTTCAGGGTAAGGTACTTTTGGCACAAGCGCCCTAGGAGGTTCCTTAACAGCAAGGGTGATCGTAAATGGCTCAGCATCTCCTTCCTTCTGGTCGTCACCCTCTTCATCTCTTGGCTTTTCTTCCTCAACATGGTCTGCTTCTGGGTCCACCACTTTGTTGTCCACTCTCTTCCCAGACCTCAGAGTAACAATCGCATGTACATGCTCCTGATTTGAAGAGTTTCCAATGCTGCATGCTTTAGGGTTGTTTACTGCTTGGCTAGGGAGCTTTCCCTTGTCCCTCTCACCAAGGTGATTTTCCAATTGTCCCATCTGCATCTCCAACTTCGAGATTGCCTGGGTGTTCACCATGGTGGAGTGCCTCACGTCACTGATTGATTGACCAGTTATCTTCATAAATTCCCTCATGGTCTCTTCTAGTGACTGTGTTGATGATGTTGGGGCTTGAATGGGGGCTTGATAAGATGATGATGACGCTGGCTGAGCCGAGCGTCCTTGATTCTAATAAGGAGAAGAAAATCCTGGAGGATAGTGATTTTGAGCATGAGGAGCTCCTCATTGATTTGTGGTGGGTTGATTCTGTTTCCAATAGAAATTAGGGTGGTTCCTCCACCCCAGATTATATGTCTCAGAATATGGCCCACTGGACGGCTTTTGGAAGTTGTTGAAAGCGTTCACTTGTTCCATCTCAGCAAAAATTGTCATCGATGGACAATTCTGTGCTTGGTGCATAGGACTAGCACAGACTAAACAGCTCTCAACTGGAAATGTGTTAGCCGCATTGACAGGCCTTCCTACACTCAGGGCATCCAATCTCTTGACAATGGCATCCATCCTTTGTGCCAACTCTGTTTCTCCTTTTAATTCTAGGATGCCCCCTTTCTTAGGGTTTCGGGCAGATTTATCTCGACAACTCGTGAAATCCCACTGTTGGGAGTTGTCGGCAATTTTCTCCAGAGCTTTGTAGGCTAAATCTCCCGTCAAGTTTAGGAATGCTCCCCCATTCATCAGCTCAACCATACTACAGTTGGGCTGAGACAGCCCTTGGTAGAAGAATTGCACCAGACGCCATTTTTCATATCCGTGAGAGGGGCATTTCATCAACAGATCTTTTAACCGTGCCCAACATTCTGAGAATTTCTCATCTTCATCCTGAGTAAAGGAACTGATTTCCTTTCTTGCCTCGTTTACTCTGGACATTGGGAAAAACTTGTTGTAAAATTGCTTCAACAGCTCTTTCCATGATGTGATGGAACTAGGAGCATTGGAGTCCAACCACTCTGTGGCTCTATCATGAAGTGAGAAAGGAAAGAGTCTGAGGTGGACAGATTCCTCAGAAAAATTTTGAAATTTGGTGGTAGCACAGATGTTCTTGAATTTTTTTACATGAGAGTAAGGGTTTTCATGATCTAAGCCGTAAAAGGATGGTAACATTTGGATTACGTGTGGCTTTAGATCATAGTGGGTTGCATTAGTCGGTGGCAACACAATGCACGAATGGGAACTGACCGCAGTAGGTGAGAACAATTCCCGGAGTGAAGTTGTGAAATCCACGTCATAAGCTCTTCTATGCTCCCCATTCCCTTCTCTTGCATCTTGATAATCCTCGTGCTCCTCCATTCTTGGATTCCTTTGGTTTTCCTCGTCCTCCTCCACTCTCGGATTTCTTTGATTATCCCCCATCTCGCCTTGAGCTCTACGCGCTCTCCTAATGTTTCTTTCTAAGTCGGGATCTAATGGTATTAATTCTAAGTTCAAGGATCGCCGACCAAGCATAAACCAACAACAATTTAACTATACACTAAGGAAAAACAGCAAGCTAAAACAAGCAACATGCATGGATAAACAATAAAAACAGGAAACAAAGCAGCAAATATATACAACTACAAGAACCTAGATGAAAGTAAAGCACTAACTTGCAATTAAACTATGGAAATAGCAACCTATATGCACTTAAATGAATTAAAACTAAACAATTTTAAACAAATATGAATAGATGCAGCAACTACAGAGACAGAAACAGCAAACAAATATCAACAACCTAGCTAAAACAAATGGAAACTAACATGGCAAAATTAAATTAACAAGTAACTACAAATTAACTAAACTACTATCTAACAATTGAAACTAATTAATCACTTAAAAATTAAAATAAGCTAAACACAACTAACAGCAGCAGAAAACAAGCTAAAAACAGGTATAAATATCAATTAAAACCTAAATTAACAATTAACCAAAACAGAAAAATACATACTGCCTCAGGTATGTTGGTGCAGGAAGCAGCGATGCGCTCGAGCGCAGGCAGTACGTTCGTTCGCACAGACGCAACAATTTGGCAGGCTCTGCAAGTGCGTTCGAACGCAACCCAGGTGCGTTCGAACATAGCACTGCACTGCTTTCTAGCAGGGACTTGTGCTCGCACGCAGACACGTAACGAGCGTTCACAGGTGCGCGAACGTTATGGAATAGGTGACAGTGCGTTCGATCGCAAGTACTGCGTTCGACCGCACTGTGGGAGCCTGATTTTCCAGAAACCGAATTAAACTAGAAATTAGCAAAACACTATTCTAAAAAGCTAACAAAAATTAATTAAAATGCAAAATAAACTATAAACATAATTGAAATTGCATAAAATAAATACTAGTAGAAAAATAAATTCAATCTAAAAATAATATTAATTTAAACAAAAACAATTGTTTCCCGGCAACGACGCCAAAATTTGATCGTAACAAATTTGGGTAGTCGCAATAGCACGAACTGTTAGGTCGTATAGCGTTGCGCAAGTACCAAGATCAAACCACAGAGAACGGAGTTTTGCTAAAAAAACTAATATTACTCTTAAATTAAATCTATTTTAACCTAGTGCCGAAAAATAAAGTCGTAACATCGAACATGTAACTTGTAGAAATTAAACTATTCTAAAAACGTAAAGGAATGGATAAAATTAACTAAGGTTAAGGACTAACCTCACCCAATATAAAGAGTTAGCCTAAACATAAAACACACACACCTTCCGCCTATCGAGTTAAGCCCTTAAACACACTCTATTGTCGTTATTGACACAAGTCAAATCAAATGGTGTGTTTACCGTTCAGGAGCTACAACGGGTATTGATTATTGATAAAATCATCCACTGTATCCTTGGATCACAGTGGATATTTAATCAATCATCAATCACTCGTTGTGCACCCGGCTTGGAACACAACAAAGGATGACTATCGATGCATCAAAAACGACAACCACTTAACTTTTGTCACAGAAATTAAATGAACGAGTATGGAAAAATTAAAAGATGGAAAGTAAATGCGTTTAATGTAAAGGCATAAAATAAACTAAGGGTGAGGCTTCATCTTCAACCTTAGTTGAAGAGTTTAGCCACCCATGTAACAATAAAGCAAGGAAAGAGTAAAAGAGTGCATTTAAAATAAAGTAAAGTAAAGGATTACAATTAAACAGGGCAGAGCAGGGCCTACAATGGCAAACTGCTCTTAAAAATCGCCCAATAAGAAAAGCTCTCGAAAAAATGCAAGAATGGGACTATTTATAGAAATCTGGTGTGCTGTCAGGTCACAGGGCTGCGTTCGAACTCACTGATGCATGCGTTCGATTGTAGGCTCTACGGTCAAATGCAGATAATTGCCGCGACGCTAGCTGGAAGCGATGGAATCATAGGGCCGGCTAGGGCAACATGCGTGAGACGCGGGCTGACTGGACCTGCATTCGAACGTGGTCCCTACGTTCGACCGCAGTTGCGTTTGAACGCACCAAGTGCGTTCGAACACACTGGCAGTAACTTCATGGCATCTCTTCAAGTCTAATATGCCTTTGGGTAGCCATGTTTTGATGTAATGACCTGCACACCATAAAACACTAAAAACAAGTACAAAAGTTAGATATTAACAATGCTAAAGGCTTAGCAAATATAAGTTAAGGGGGTCAAATATACAATATTTGGCACCGATCAGTACCTACCTTTCATCAAGTTTGTTACTGGCGACTTTTGGAAAGCTGCCTTATGAAGCACTTTATGGAGTTAAGTGTTAGTCGCCCTTATATTGGGACAACATTGGAAGGAAACAACGTTGGGGCTGAAATGATTAGAGTGCTTACCGTTGGACGAAGGATGAATGCATCCTAGGGTCGGCAGAAGAGTTACGTCAATATCTAGGGATGACCTTTGCAACACGAAGTAGGAGATCGTGTGTTCCTTAAGATGTCATCAATGAGGGAAGTGATGTGATTTGAGGAGGAATGGGAGACTGGCATACAAGTTTGCCTTACTCCCAAACTTGATTACTCTTTTCTCAAGATTATACTTGGACAGTATACCTATCCTTGTTTTGGTTTAAAGGATAATCGTGTAAGAAAGAGTTTGTTTTCCTCTATAGGGTTATGGCTTGGATACCCATTGACCCGGATTGTATGTGGAATTACTCGACTTGGGTAACGAGATTATTGAGGACTGGTACAGTGTAGAAAACACTGAGTATGAGGTTCAAGGATTTTATTCGTATGGTTAATTTCTTTTGGGTTGTGTGCCTATCTGTTACGGTTTTGGGTAACCGTTACATTTGGATTCTCTAAGAGTAATCGATTAAGGAAAAGTTGCTTCCGGTAGGAAGTATGGAGTCATGTCAAAGATACCCACGGGCTTGACTTGTTTTGGTGAATTTAGGAGTCTTAGATTTGGCGATGATTGATATAATGTGGGTAGTATCAACTACGACACCCTTGGTGACTCGTAAATGGATTTATGACAACTCATGAGGATGCCGACGTCGATCGCTTTATATTGGACGAAAGAGGTTCATGCTATGAGACTGAACGGGATAAGAGTTTTCCAAGGGTGTGGATGAGCATAGACCTTGTAAAACTACGGACGTTAAGATGATACTACTGTTTCTTCTTGTGTCATGAGAGCTCTTACATTTCGAGGATGAAATTTCTATAAGGAGGGGAGAATGTAGTGACCCAAATATTTAAGCATAAATAGCTTAGTTAAAAGGTTAATTTGGACTTTGGGTCACTAGGATCAGCTAGAAGGGCATTTTGAGAATGTCTTTTGGTTTCTCTTTTAGTGTGGACGTACGCTAGGGTTGGCAGACGTACACTGTTGTCTTTTAGCGCGGACGTACGGTGGTCCCCCACCGGACATATGGTCTGACAGATTGTACAGTACAGCAGACGTACGTGGCACTATTCACAAAATCTACTGTGTAATACCTAATCGTACGAAACAGCCTTTGGACCGCTGTGAAATAGTACCGGACGTCCGCTACTTGTTGGAATACCCTCTGGTTAATACCTAGACATACGAGACAGCCTTTCAACCGTTGGACAATAGTACTGAAATTACGTCCTTAGGACCGGATGTCTGCTGCTTTCTGGCCCTATAAATACCCCCTCACCCATTTCACACCATTCTCGCCCTTAAACCCCCATCTTCGCCCCTAGGCGCCAATAGGCTGTTTCGTGAGTATTTGTGAGGTTTCGGTGCTGCCGGAGGAGGGAACTCTTGCAGTTTTGCTTCAAGGAGGTAACTCTCGGTTTCCTTAGCTTTTGAATACGTCATTATGCTGTTCGATTATAGTTCTATATTGCTACTTGTAGTTGTTAGCCTAGTTATGCTTTAATCTTGCTTAGGCTAGCATTTTGATAGCTTAGCGTTATTACTTTACATGGAGGTTTCGATCTGAGTTAGGAGGCCCTCGGAAGCCTTTGTTGGCCTTAAGAGTCGGAGAATAAGCGGACAGTGGAGAGAAAATGAGGTTCTCCCTGAAAGACGTCAAAGCGGATGTACAGTCTCGTGACCAAACGTACGGCCCGTCGTGACTCAATGGACGTATGACCTCGAGCCCGGACGTATGGCCAAAGTGTTACAGGGAAACCATATTTTCACCAGCCATCCCATAACTCATGTTTCCTTGTTATAGAGTTGTGCTTTAGTAAAAATAGAACTGATGATAGGTCTTTTCTCAGTATTCGAGGTTATGGAGCCTCAAGGGAATTACATGAAGGAGTTTTACGCTCCAGGTGAGTACAAACTCACATGGATGCTTTGTTATTACTTTTCTTGAATTGCACGTATTTTATATAGATGTCAAACATGCACATTTTGCAACTCTCATGAAACACATTTTGAAGCTACGAGTAACTCTCTTTTGTGAAAACATGTGCCTGTTAACAAGATAATAATGAAACTGGTAAAACTGTGCATGTAAAAGATTGATAAGACTAATTGCATCGTATGACATAGTACACCGGTACGTGCGGCAGTAATGGCCATAGGCTTACTATACGGGTTAGCTTTATGGTCAATGTGTGCGTGTGTAGGGGCTTTGAATCCAATGACTGGTGACCAATAATGCAACAATTCCCAATGGATGGTCACTGTAGGACGGATGTTATTAGCGGTGTGAGCCACCCGAAGTTGAACTCGATCGTGTCACTAGTGTTACGTACGGTATGTTTCGTACAATTGCTGGGGTACTGGCATTGTACTACAGGTCCCTCAGGACAGCGTCAACCCTGCTGAAATGGGTAATATCTCGGGTAGACCATATTGTTGAACTATTACCGTTACTCATGATTATAGCATATATTATATTATATATATCACCTGCATGATAACTGGCACCTCATAATGCTGCATGTGTTTTATAAGTAAAAGAATCCACAAATTAATGACGGGTAGATCATGTGGATTTCTACTTACTAAGTCGTCGGACTTACCCTTGTATTATTTCCTTTTTTTCTCCATATATACGATTATGCTGTTATAGATACGATTATGCTGTTATAGATAGTGGATACCGTGAAGCATCTAGTTCTTATGGAGGATTCGATCCAGGAGATGCTTGAGGACTTACTGCAAGTTTAAGCGGGTACTTATGGTAACTAGTACTTTTGAATTAAGTTGTAGACATTAGGACTTGATGCATGCTTGCTTGCATATTAAGGTTTAGCATAGATCCTTGTAATGATGTTATGATTTCCACTGCTTTGATGATCTTTGGTTAGATGCTCTGGTTATATTGATAAATGTTTGTAGTATTTTATTATTTTCGCTACTTAGTATCCTCTGTTTTTGAGGAGTAGAGGTCCCGGAGGTCTTGTTCGAAGTAGAACAAGGCTGGGAGACGAACCGTTGAATTAATTACCAGTTAATTAATTCTCGGGGTGTTATAGTGTGCCCCCACCTCCCCACCAGCAACATTACTAAAAGACGATGGAACGAATCCGCGCTGCCGTAATTGTTCTGCAAAAAACCTCCTTGTTGATGGGCATCTCCGCAATTAGCCCTCCCACAACTCTATTTATATAGATTTACATGTAATTTGAAATATTTCAAATACAAGCATATCCCTTAAATTAGAGTTAAAGAATATCATCTAAATCTCTTAATTTATGGAATACAAATCAAAATATTAGTTATTCTTGGAACATGCTCCCCATAAATATAGATATTCCTAAAAAAAATTCCTAATGATGAAGATCTTAAGGGAATCAAATAAAAAATTTCAATTTATCTTTCAAATGAACGAGATCAATAGACTACAACTTGATAATTTTATAATTTCATGACAACTTTCTCCTTTTAAATATATATTAATATAGACTTCTCAACCGCTAAGAAAACTCAATGCCCCACGTTAATCAAAATTGCTGTAGCTTTTGGCTCATTCAAAGCCAAAAGGAGTCAAGTGTTGACCAATACTGTGCCATAATGAAGTTTATTTCCTTTTGAGCTTTGAAATGATTCCGCAATTAGTGCAAATAGTTTTTACCAAATCAAGCTAATAATAGCAAAAGCTGCGCCGACACACTCACAAAAATTATGTTGGCTTGGCAAAATATTAAAAAGGCTTTTCAAAATAATATTTATTTATATGGATAATTACACTTTTTCTCTCTACAAATTTGGCAAGTATCTATTCTATTTGCCACTTGTCTTATAAATTTTAACTCAATGCATCTTAAATTATATATATATAATTTTTGAAAATATCTTAAATTATATTTTAAAATTCTAATATCAGTCTACCTATCACCTTGGTTCAAATTAAACAGAAAATATATATAATTATTAAATTGCTTTTTATGTAATTTTTTTTTAAAAAAAAAAAAAATCACGAACTCCATTTTCAAATGTTTTTATTAGGGCTTATTTGGGATTGCGTTTGAAGAGCTTAAAAGTATTTTTAACACTTAAAAAACCCATTTGAAGAAAAAAATATTCATTTAGTAAAAAATTTAAAAGTACTTTTAAGGGTTTAAAATGTCTAAAAACTACTAAAAAATATTTTTGACAAAAGTTTAAAAATGAAATTTTTGCCCAAAAACTTTTTTAGATTTAAAAACTTTATTTTTTAAACACAATTCCAAACAGGCTCTTATTAATTTTTAACATATAAGTAAAACGTTTTTATATCTAAACAAAAAATTAAAAAAGTTTAATCTCAAAGTAATATGAAAACGTTAAAAGAAGATATGAGTTGCGGTGAATTAATATTTGTGAAATAAGTGATATAAGAGTGATAATATGTGAGAGAAGAATATTAGGGAAAAATACACATATATGCTATAGTAAAATAAAAATATTATTTTTGGCCCATAAAAGTCCTAGGTGGCCGAAGGCCACAAGCCCAATTGTAGCTGGGGCCACAGTAACTACAATGGGACTTGTGGTCTCTTATCACTTAGGACTTTTAAGACTAGCGTTTTTCATTATAATTTCATTGTCAATGTTTTTTAAACTACCAATTTTGTCAATATTTTCCTTAAAGGTTTAAACTACTAAAAAATATCAATGTCCTCCCATATTGGCAAAAAGACAAAAATGGTCATAAAAATTTTTATGATAAGATAAAAATATCTTTATAAATTAAAAAAAATAAAACTAAAAAAAACAAATACTAATAATACTAATAATAAAAGAAATGAAAAACCAAAGGGTGGTTTTTTTTTAAAATTTTAAGAAATGTATTGTTAAGACAATTGATAGTTTGTGAACGCTTTCCTCTTGTGTGTATCACTCAAAAAATGACATGGGTTTTAAAATCGTTATTGAGCTTGTTATTGATCATTATTAAATTTTAATTAATTAATTATTTTAAAAATTAAATTATTTTTAGAATAAAATAAGAGAAAATTTGGATATGGATTTTTTTTTTCTAAAAAAAAAAAAAAAAAAAGGAGATACGGATACTTTTATTTAGAAAATAGAAATTGTAAAAAAGGAATCTTTAATAAGCGTATCATATGTAGTGATAGGAGTGGAAGTTAAGATTGGGGAGATAAATGGGGTTATGATATGTTACTAGAAGACAGGCGATAAAGTGTTGGACTAAATGCGGCTGTGTCAACGGACGCCAAACAGGATTCCATTGCAGCCCAATTTTTTTTGTTTTTAGAGAGAGAGAGAGAGAGAGCGAGCTCAGTCTGAAGAGAGAGTATTGGTAAAAGACTAGGAGCAACAAGAGTTTATATATTTTTATATTTATATATCTATATTTATATTTTGCTGTGGAAATTAATAAATAAATAAATTTTCTGTAGTTGCATTCATTCCCTCCAATCATTTTCCTCTGTTTTACTCTCTCTCTCTGATTATATTGCAGTTTCTCTCTAGTTTCCCGGCGAGGGAGAAGGAAGTAGAGTAGAAGAAATAAATTTCTCTGCTTGTACGAAACTCTCTGTCTGGCTCTCTCTGTCTCTCTCTGTGTGTGTGTGATTGATTATCTTTGATCAGAGACAAAGCGTTCTTTTTTCTATCTCCCAAATAGTGCACCCATCTTCAAGAATGGCCTATCTTTAACCACTCTCTCTCTCTTTCTCCCTCTATTTATTCTCTCTTTATAAGGTGCTTCTCTCTCTCTCTCTCTCTCTCTCTCTCTCCGTGTCTCTACTTTCTCTCTCTGTACGCTTCTGAATTCTGGTGGTAATTCTGATTTCATGGTATTTTTTGTTTGTTTGATTTTTAATCTCTGATGTGATTGGAAAAAATAGCAAGTGGGTATTTGATATTTTTGAAGTTTAATTAGTCATGGAAAAAAGGAGTTTAATTGTTCATGGGAAAAAGGTGAATAATGATGAAAGTATGTGGGTTTTGGCGTGGTGGGTAGTTCTGGTTGTGCTGAAATTGAACTATTTTGGTTTGGCATTTTTTTATTTATTTATTTTTTTTTGAGCTTGGAACTGTGTTGACTCTGTAACTGGTGAATTCTATGAGAGCGGCTGAGTTGGTCTATTGCTCTTTTTTTCTTTTTTCATTTTTCTTTTTTCTTTGGTCTGTTTGATTTACTTTACATGCATATGGGCTTCTGCATGATTCAGCTTCAACCCTTAACTTATGGGCTGCTTAGCCAGAACTGGTAGTTACTGTAATTAAATCTTAAATTATGTGACGGTTGTGATGTGATCCCGTTATTAGCCCCATATCCAAGTTTTAATTGCCCGTTAATCGATTTTCAGGAGTTTTTGGTGTTTGATTGGTGAATTCTATGTTTACTGTCAACCTTGAAAATGTTGCTTGATCTCAACTCCAATAGGCTAAACTGGTTGGAAACATGCTTAATCATGATCACGGTCAATATCTGGAAGAATGAATGATGATAAATCATAAGTAACGATAAAATATGTATAGGTTACTGATTGATAGAGAGTTGTATGGATATATCACATTTATGGTTGATGAATTATTGGACTATGCATTCCTGCTTTTGTACTATTTTTGTCCAGATGCAATTACTTCAACCATTTTGAATAATTGGTGCATGCACTCGACTTCAACGAAGTTCAACATTAGCTGCTTGCTTCGTCATACATTTCTTTCCTCCTTATCAGTTGCTGCATATTCTCTGATGCGTGTATCCGTATCTATGTATATGTTTTTAATGCCTCTAAAAACTTCCAAAGAGTTGATAGCTCTATAATAGCTTAACCTCCAATTTTCTTTCACTTCCTTGTGTTAGCTGAAATTGCACAGATGGATCAACATCTGAATTATTCTACATCAGGTCACTCTGAAGGTGCCTCCTTTTTCTTCAGCTGATGAATGCTAATAACATACATGTACACATGTTTCGTGCGTCTAACTGTGTAACTATGTATGTAGTTGTACAATTGATTAACTCTTCATGACTGCTTTTGTAGGTCAATTCAAGATTCCTTCGGTTGATATTCCTGCAAAAGTGGGAACTAGTGCGTGGGGGTTCCCACGTGGAATTAGTGCATATACATCAAGTGATGTGAGCTTGTTTTCTAGCTCATTGCCTGTCCTTCCCCATGAAAAGTGTATGTGTAAGCTCCTGTTACAAGATATTGCAAATACTTGCGGCTTAGAATGACTTTTCAGAAATGTTTTTGTTGATATGCAGTGAATTTTACTGATTCAGAACTTGGTGGTCAATCTGTTGATGATAACTTGTCTAAATTAAATAAACTTGGCCAAGATAATGAGTTTAAGGATCCACTTGACGAGGTTGAAGCAAATGCAATAGGAAACATGCTACCTGATGATGAAGATGAGCTTTTAGCTGGGATAATGGATGATTTTGACCTTAGTGGTTTGCCTAGTCAGCTTGAGGATTTGGAAGATGATCTTTTTGGCAGTGGAGGGGGTATGGAATTGGAGCCACAAGAGCACCTCGGTATTGGTATGTCAAAGGTAAGCATATCTGATGGTGTTGCTTCAAATGGCATTGGTCACTATACGCTTCCAAACGGTGTGGGAGCAGCAGCAGCGGCTGGGGAACATCCATATGGGGAGCATCCATCAAGGACACTGTTTGTCAGGAATATCAATAGTAATGTTGAGGACTCTGAATTGAGATCTCTCTTTGAGGTAATTTACATAAGTTTACTCACTTCATCAAAATTGTGACTTTGTTTCCACTTCAGTAAATTGTCACTGCCTATTCCCATTTTCCTTTGCTTATCATAATCAAAATTTTGGCTTATGTTATGCTATTCTTGGCTAATTCAAACCTCACAACCGTGGTCTCCTGGGTATTTTGAAAGCCTGCTTAAAAAATGTATAGATGGAAAGATCTAATAAGGTTTTCATTCTCTTTTTGCAGATTACGAGTTCCATATTAGATTCCTCAGGTTATATATGTAGGGAAAAGTCTAGGTCATGTTGACTGCTGTCTGATAGAATATTTTCACTCCCTAGATTCTTTTATTCTTCTCTCTTTTTTTTTTTTTCTTGGTGTGACTCTCTTGTGATAAACCCTTCTGTGCTAGTTTTGGATCAGCTTTTGGCATCTTTTACTGCATCTTTGCTTATAGAAAACATTTGTCGCTGGTCTTCCAATCACCAACAGAACAATCATGTTCAAAAGAGTATGTGTTGCTGGCAACCTCTTCAAATATGATTTTGCAGAACTGTACTCTTAGATACTCATTTGAGATAGTATTCAGCCTGTACCAACATTCTTCTTACCAAGGGAAATTCTCTATAAATCATATGCTTTTCTGGAAGAGGATGTCATTGGTCCATCTAATTGTTTTTCTACTTTACTGTTCTGATCTGTTTCCTATAACTCAGAACACAAGGAGTATGGGCGAAGGGAGGTACAGGGTAGGGTAGGGCGGCCACATGAGTTGGAGCTTCAGACATGTAATCGTAACATGGCAGCTCTATAAATTAAGAAAAACATGAGTTCTTCCATTTTAATCATCATAACATGCCTCCTATCTGATGAATGCCTCTTTTGTTTGGAGGTATGCAGCTAAATTTGATATGTAACTGACACTTATGGTCTTTGGGTTTCAGGTTTTTATGCTAGAAAACATGTGTTTAAAAAATGAGACTATAGAACTGTTTTATAGTTTTTGAACCAAAATCCTTTTATTGAAGATGTGTGTATCAGACGAGGCAGCTGAAATTGGAAATAGAAAATTGATTTTATTTTCACTTTGCCACTAACAAGATTAGCCAATATTATGAAATTGTCATTCTTATTTACAAAATTGCTATATATTATTTTTCTGCTATAAAATTGCCAGTAGTGAATGGCCTGTTTCCATGTTTTTCCATCTTCTCAGTGAAAACAAATGATCATTGTGTTGGTGTTCTCATAAAACAACGATTTTGAGTTATTGTTTCAAAAAAAGCTAATAATTGAAACATGTACCCAAACGAATTTGAGTTATAGTTTTCCATCTCAGTTTTTTTAACAGAAACATGTTATCAGAGGACACAGACAGAACAGTTCCAAAGAATCTCTCTCCATTGGAGTCTGTTTTGTTCCAAAGAAAACGGGAGGGATGGAGAAGGGAGGAAGGAAAATCTGGAGGATGGTATTTTCCATTGTTTTGCATAGATAAAATGGGAAGGGAGGAAAAGGGGAGATGGGGAATCTCCATCTGGGCCCACATTTTTGAATCCTCCCAATTATGGGAAGTGGGAGTGGGTGGTGTCTTTTAAGAGTTTATGCCTCATCATTTTAATTCCTAATATTTTGTTTCTTATAAAGTGTATGATGCTTATAAATATGGTACTTTCTTCCCTGTTTGTCTCATCCTTCTTTCATGCCAAACAAGAAAAGATGAGAGCCATTTTTTCGCCCTTCCACTTTTCCTTCCCTCTTATCAAATATTCATGATGGAAAAGTAGTATCTCTTCTTTCCTCTTTTTTATTTTTATTTTTATTTTTTTTTATCATCTATTCTTTTTCCTTCCTCCAACTTTCTAGTGTCCTCTGGTGTTTGGTTGTCCAGGAAGAAATGAAGGAAACCACATAGTGGAGCCCACTAGAAGAAAATGATTTAAATGTAAAATACACCCTTTCAACTCTCTCTTTCCCTTCTTTCCTCCCTGATTGTGATGAATCCAATTGTGGACTTAGGGGGGACAGGTAATCCCTTGCATTTTCCACCCTTCCCCACCCCTCCCTCAAACTGAATAGTGTAAAATGAAATCCGTCCTCCCTTTTGTTTCTCTCCTACTTCTTTTTGTTAAATTACCAGTTATCCCGAAAGTTTAAGCTCATAGAAAGAGGTAAGTTTAATCACTTAATTACTAGTTTAACATCTCCCCTCACGTATAAGTTCAAACTCCTTTTTAATAGGTAAGGCCTAACACTTGGAGTATTTAATTTAAAGGGGGTAAATTGACAAAGTCAAGGTTCGATCTCAGGACCTTTGACTCTGATACCATGTTAAATTAATCATTAGTTTAATCACTTAATCATTAGTTTAACACTCTTCAACCGTAGTTGCTGTTTCCTAGTATGACAAACCAACAAAAATTTCGTGCATATGGAATGGAACACATTGGAAAGATTAATTCTATGTAATATTGAGGTCTTTCAGGATATGTAGATGGCAATTCCTCGTGGTAGCTATTATGTACCACTAAGAGGTCTTGCTAACCTTGTGGGTGTGTGAGTGTGTGTGCATCTGTTGGAGATGGGAAATTTGTGATTGGGGTTTGACAGTATTATGTTCATTTTTTTTTTAATTAATTAATTTATTGTTATACATATATATAAACATTTCTTTATCTATATTTTGTTACTCTTACACTTATTGTTTATGACACTGCTCTTATTTATTTTATTTTATTTTGGTAGCAATATGGGGATATCAGAACTTTATACACAGCATGCAAGCACAGGGGCTTTGTGATGATCTCATATTATGATATCCGAGATGCTCGTACTGCAATGCGTGCATTACAAAATAAGCCCTTGAGAAGAAGAAAGCTTGACATTCATTTTTCAATTCCCAAGGTTTGAACAGAATTTTTAATGTTTGTTTTTATGATTAATTTTGGTATTATTGATTCTATGTCTATATCATGTACCTTTATCTGTCCACTATATTCCAGGATAACCCATCAGAAAAGGATGTTAACCAAGGGACTCTTGTGGTGTTCAATTTGGATCCATCAGTATCAAATGATGACCTTCGTCAAATATTTGGGGCTTATGGGGAGGTCAAAGAGGTGCTACTTTTTGGACATATATCATTATTACGTATGACTTTTTCATATTCATTCAGTCATCCATGTACATATACATGCACTATTCTGTTTAGTTCTGCAAGTAAAAAGATCTCCCTGTGGATGAAATGCAGATCAGGGAAACACCACACAAGAGACACCATAAATTCATAGAATTTTACGATGTTAGAGGTGCAGAGGCAGCTCTTAGGGCATTAAATAGGAGTGACATAGCTGGGAAACGCATAAAGCTTGAACCTAGTCGGCCTGGTGGAGCACGTCGAACGTAAGTCTTTAGTTACTTTCCTCAACTGTTACTGTTACTGTTATGACATTTGAGTTTATGCATTGTTGTTGGCATTGATTCTTGCTCCTTGTTCTTCTTTTATCTCTCTTAATGGTAAGATTTGAATCTAAGGTCTGCACTAGCTGATCATATACCTACCACCCCAGCCAATGCCCAGAGGTTGCTTGCTCTTAGATTCTTATGACAAACAAAATTCTGGATCTCATGAGAAAAGGAAGTTAATTGATCAACAAGGGAACTTTTTATTGTTCATTTCAGCTTGTAATCCCAAAGCCTTACTTTGGTGCAATATTTTTCTTCTTTCCTTTTTTCCTTTTCTTTTCTTCAAGAAATGCCTGTATGGAAGTGACTTAAAATACCAAGTATTATTGTAGTTTAGCATATGATTCTATTCAATGTTTTGAGACCTGGACTGGACGATGCAGTCGGACTTCGCAGCCTAGGAATTGGGTCTTGATGCTAGCCAGTGCCCTCTAAGATCCATTTTCAATAAATAACCATCCAAACCTGTTGTTAACCCACAGGTTCGACCACAAGACCTGTTGGCAAGCGTGTGGGTCAAACTAGCCTGATGGTTGGGCTATGTGAAAAAATATCATCAAAGAGCTGTGCTGGAGTGGTTCTTGAAACACAAGATCAGCAGCTCATAATATCATGATTGGGTGTCGCCAAATGAGCCACAGCTCCATAATAATTTTATTGTTATTAATATATTGTTACCATTCTCAGCTGGATTAGGCTATTTTCAAATAATAACTAAAAATGTTTGTTGTGTTGGGGATTTGAACCCAATGTTGAAAAAAATTTAATATATAACTTTATGCGGGAATAAAATGCTTTCAGCATAACTCAAAGAAAACTTTTCACAATAATATACATTCACTTTTACTATTTAGAATCTACAATAACATACTTTCGTGCTTGTTTATCATATTGTTTCATACAAATCCTATGAAAATTGTTTAAAATAATTATAATAATTTTATATATGTATATATATTAGATTCATAACATTATTATTTTTAATTTAATTTATTTATGATATCATGATCCGAACATAGTTGGCCTAACTGCTGAAGCTTTGACCCTTGATCCTCTTTTTTGGTTCAACAAGCAGTCCGGTTTTTAGAAAATTGATCAATTTGCACTAGACAAACAAATGGGTGAAGTGGTATTCCTCCTGATATTCTAATTGAAAACTTTCTTCAAGATAATCATAAAACAAGGTAATTTGGAAGAGTCCTTATTGAAACCAGCCTTGTCTCCTCTCGGGTGGACTTAAAAATCAAATCCTTGAAAGAAGTAAATGTCAAGATTTTGTGCTCAGAGAAAATGAATGTCTGGATAGTAGGATCAAATCTAGTGAACCAAGGGTGCTTTGCAAACTGGACATTGGTCATGTCAATTTGGAGTTCCTACTTTATTTGTTGAGGAGATGTAGCTTCGGGGAGAAATGGTGCTCTTATATAGTGCATTGTATCTCATCTATGCACTTTTCTGTTTTAGTGATTGGCTCTCCATCTGGTTTCTTTAGTAGCTCTAGTAGTTTGAGATAGGGAGATTCTTTGTCTCCTTTTCTATTTGTTGTTGTCATGAAAGCCTCAAGTAAAATGATTTAAGCAATTATTGATGAAGATTTTCTTCTCTCAGTTTTTTTGTGGGGTCTAGGCACTCTGGTGTGGTTAACGTTTCACACTTGTTTGCAGATAACACTTATAGTTTTTTGTGGGGCCAATCCCAACAGCCTTTGTTATCTGTGTGCTTTATTTTTATGTTTTGAAGCTATCTCCGGTTTGAAGATTAATCTGCCTAAGTTGGAATTGGTTCTTATGGGTAATTTAGTTAAAGTGGATAGCCTGGTTGGCATTTTGGGTTGTGGGGTTTCTTCTTTACCTTTGAAGTAAATTGGTCTTCTGTTAGGGGCCTCCTATAAGGCAAGTATAATTTGTTGGAATGGTGTTATTGAGAAGACAGAGCGCTGGTTGGCTAATTGGGAAATGATGTATTTGTTTAAGGGTGGCAGGCCCTTTTCAATTAACCTACTACTTTTATGTCTTTCTTCCCTCTTCCTGTTGGTGTTGCAAACCGCATAGAGAAGCTTCATCAAGATTTCTTAGGGGGTGGGCTAGGTGAAGAGTTCAAATCTCACTTGGTTAGTTTGGTCCAAGGTTTGCTCCTCGATCTCTAAGGGAGGGTTGGGGGTTTGGAACTTGCGGATGTTCAATTATGCTCTTTTAGGGAAATGATTGTGCCACTATGTGCATGAGAAAAAGGTTTGATGGAGAGTTGTGCTGGATTCTAAATTTAGCAATGCATGGGGTGGGTGGTGTTCTAATGAGCCTCCTCGTTCGTATGAGGTGGGTTATGGAAGAATATTAGGAGGGGTTGGAGAAGCATACCAGATTGTTTTGGGAGCGTTAGTCGCTTTTAGTTGTCATGAGTTATGCCTAGTCAAGTGGTGGACTTGTTCACTTGTTGGTGGACTGATTATGGCACTCAAGAGTGCTTTTGTGTGGAAGATTGTGATTTTTTGTTTCTTGTGGTACCTATAAATTACAGAAGTTTCAAGGATCATGAGAGATTGTTGTAGGAGCGTAAGTCCGTTTTCTTCTATACTCTTTATATTTGGACAATTGTGTTTGTAGCTCCCTTGATGCTTAGTTTTCATGATTTATTTGTTCTTTTTTCTTCTTCTAGCTAGGCGTTTCTCTTGTATATTTTCCTATCTACCTAAGTTTTCTTTTCACTTTTAATGATATTTTGATTACTTATTAAAAAAAAAAAAAGTAAATAACAAGATTTAGTTTGCCTTCAATGCAGTGGCGTGTAAGAAAAAAAAAAGTTATGCAATTCTTTCTTTGAAGAAGATGTTTTCAATTTGTTTTTAATTCCCGATGTAAAATAGAGTATGACGCAGCAAATTGTTGTATATTTTAGTTGGAGCTGCAAACCTGAACTGGGGAACCGTGAATAAAGGAAAATAGGAAATAAAGTTGTTACGGATATTAGTCAGCTTCCAGTGATGATGTTTGAAAAAACCATGGAGGTTTCTGTTGCCTATGCAACATGATGAACATTTTTGTTTCATTGACAACTTGTTTATCAGAAACTTCCTATGCCATGTGTAATTTCTGGCTTTTGTTTCAACAGCGTCTGCAACATGTAGTTTTGGTATGAGCTGTCTAGCTTCTCCTATCTTTTGCCTCTTCAAACTTTCTACCCCTTAATATTTTTTATTGTGGGTTTTTAAATATCTCTTCCAATTTATTTGTGTGTTATGTGAATTAGGATCATAATATTTTAGTCTTTTTCTTTCTCAGTTCCTAATTAAATTGGTGTCTTGTTACATATTGTTATTGTTATTGATCTATTAAGCTGTGAAGAAATTAACCTACTTGTACCTCTGATCTTTAGCTTGATGCAACAACTAAGTCAGGAGTTGGAACAAGATGAAATCCGAAGCTTCCGACATCATGTGGGTTCACCAATGACCAACTCTCCTCCAGGTATTTTATCTCTTAACAACTTCGTACTCCTGGCAACTAAAATCCTTTTGCTTATTCCTATTAATTCCTCGTATATTCTTGTTAGAAACGTGTTGTCAGTTATAAGCTGAAATTACTGGGACTTCCATGACAGGTAACTGGCCACAATTTGGTAGCCCAGGTGATCATAACCCTTTGCATGCTTTTAGTCAGTCCCCAGGTCAAGGTAATCTGAGCCCTGTGAGCAGCAACCATTTGCCTGGACTGGCTTCCATTCTCCAACATCATGTATCTAACTCTGCAAAACTTGCACCAATTGGTAAGGACACTGGAAGGGCTAACCATGTGAACCAGATATTTCCTGACACTGGATTGACGCAAGGAGCAGCCTATCAACATTCCCGTTCCTTTTCTGAGCAGAAGTTCAGCACAAGTCCGGGACCCTTGTCTCCATTTGGTGAATCAAATCCGAATTCATCTGGCATTGGAACATTATCTGGTCCTCAGTTTCTCTGGGGAAGTCCAGGTCCTTACTCTGAGCGTGCCAATTCTTCTGCCTGGAAAACATCATCTGTGGGGCACCCATTTGCATCTAGTGGACAGGGTCAGGGTTTTCCATACACTAGTCGGCAAGGTTCTTATATTGGCTCACATAACCAACATCATGTCGGATCTGCTCCATCTGGTGTTCCTCTTGATAGGCAGTTTGGCTTCTTCCCAGAGTCACCAGACACATCCTTCATGAATCCAGTTGCATTTGCAGGCGTGGGATCAAGTCGCAACAATGTGATGAACATTGGTGCCCATGCTGTAGGTCTTTCAGGAAACGTGACTGAAAATAGTTCGCCTGGTTTGAGAATGATGTCATTCCCGAGGCATGGTCCCAATCCCGTTCCCGTGTTCCTTGGCAATGGTTCTTATCCAGGATTTGGAGCAACCAGCAATGAGGGGTTAGGTGAACGTGGTCGAAGTCGGCGAGTTGAGAATGGCGGGAACCAGATGGATAGCAAGAAGCAGTACCAGCTTGATTTGGATAAAATTATCAGTGGGGAAGATACTAGGACTACTTTAATGATTAAAAACATCCCTAATAAGTAAGAAGAAAATAAACTTATTGTTTTGAAACCAGTATGATTTCTCCATGTTTTTAAATGAGGTGGTCAGAATTTGTTGATGGTTTCTGCTTCTGTTGTCTTCCTACCAGGTACACTTCAAAGATGCTGCTTGCTGCTATTGATGAAAATCACCGCGGTGGTTATGATTTTCTCTACTTGCCAATTGATTTTAAGGTAATACAACTGCAAGAATGTATGATACAATGTTCTTAAATTTCATTAACTTGAATTACCACTGATGGTGATAATTGTCTGTTGCAGAATAAGTGCAATGTGGGTTATGCCTTCATCAATATGGTTTCTCCTTCACACATTATCCCCTTCTATGAGGTTCAAATTTTGTTTCCTTTGTTCTGTCTCAAGGAGTAGCAATACAGACTTGAGATATCCTTCTATGTTAAATCGGTAAAAGTAAATTTATTTTGCTTGCGTCCACAAAGAGAATTATTTGTTGTGGGTCATTCTGGTTTGTGATTTTTTTTATATTTAAAGAGGAAATTCTTTGCATTTATACCTTTAAAATTCTTGCAGGCATTTCACGGAAAGAAGTGGGAGAAGTTCAATAGTGAAAAAGTGGCTTCACTTGCATATGCACGAATCCAGGGCAAGGCAGCCCTTGTGACTCACTTTCAGAATTCAAGCTTAATGAATGAAGATAAGCGGTGTCGCCCAATTGTTTTCCACTCGGAGGGTCAAGAGACTAGTGATCAGGTAATAATATTTTTGACTGGTACGACTTTTTTTCCATGATCATGACAAAAGTACATGAAATTTTTTGCTCAACGACTTGGAACGTTCTTACTACAGTGCCTCGAAAATATTTCATGTCAATTTAGTTAATATATTTTCTAAAATGAGTCATTTTAGACTTTTGGCATCATGGCATCATCACATAATATGATGGAAAATGCTGATGTGTAAACTTTTCTAGTGACATGGCACAAAACAAATTTAAAATATCCATAGTGTGACATCATCAAAAAGGGTACATATCATGACATCAAGACGTTATAGTGTTAAGGGTAAAATGACTGAAGCAAAACAAGGACTAAAGTGACACGAAATTATTTTGAGCTATGGAATTGAAATTTGGGTAATTTGGAGGATATAACATATTTTCTAGTTCCTATATGTAATTTGAGATATTTGAATAGATAACGGAATGGATTTGCATTATTTAGGAGAGAATGAAATGAATAAGTGTTTGGATGAATACGAATAAATTAGATTGATAAACTTGGAGTGTTCGAGATACTCAAGAATCTCCAAGAGGTTACAACTGGGAGCAATGAATTGAACGATGAACTTCTTTCATAGGGATCTCTTCTATAGTTTGAGCTTATAAAGCCCTGCTGATTGCTAACTACTTTGACAGCTAGGCCCAGCTACCTTTAACTCAGTCCAACTGTCTTAACTAATTACTCCCTCACTTATTTAATATAGACCCATTATAGATCTCTTACAGAGGACCAGATATATATTTTAGGCTTTTAATCATTATTAAATTAAATAGTTTTAACTTTATGAAGAGATGCTGTCAATCATGTATTGATACGTGCTTAGTATTCATTTGTGTGCAGTTATTTCATGTTATTTTTGAGCTTTGATGATGGTCTATCTGGAAGCAATTTCTTTGTTACTGTAATTTCCGCTTTAACCATAATCTTTTTATTAGCAGCTCACACCTTACAGAAACCATACCACGTATAATTTTCAGAATTTATAAGACATAGAAGTATAACCAAGATTGATTGAAGCCATTGCCCTCGTAGTTTCTTCCAGAAACCATGTATAATTTTCTGACCATTTCTCGTTCTCTGTATACCCCAGGAACCTTTCCTTTCCAGCAATTTAAACATATGTATTCGTCAACCAGATGGGTCTTATTCGGGAGATTCGTTGGATAGCCCAAAGGGAAATCTGGACGAGAAGCTGGAGAGAAATTAAAAGTGTATGGCATCTTACTTGTAGCCTTAAGAAATGGGGGCTAATAGTTGCTAACTGTTGTGTAGGTAAAGTGTATAAAGTCGAAAGAGGACCAAGTAACGGGTGTATAATTGTTCGAATTGTCGGCATTCTCCATTGATGGGTACAGGAGAAAATTTCATGAGGACGTATCGACGGAGAGCATTTTGTTTATATGTAGAGCTACAAAATGTTAATTAACCAGAGGGAGATGGGGAGGGTGGAGAAGAATAACGTGAAGCATATTGCTGAATTGTGAAGTCTTATGCAGCCATATGCCGGTTTGTGCACTCAGTTTTTGATCTGGGCCTTTCAACAACATTTGCAAATATGATTACCTGTTAATGTGTAAATGTCTTTTCGGGTATTTGTGGGCTGTAAAAAAAAGTTTGTACAGAAGGAAGACACAACCATCATGTTCTTGTGTGACTTGGTAAATAAGCTATTGTTGTACAGATGTTCTATTACTCTCTGGAGCTTATTTCTATCTTCCAAAGGTGCTTATATGGTCATCAATATTGTCAAGTAGTTGCAGTTTCCGGGCTCGTTTGCTATTGCTCTTTAGAATGTATTTTTCCTTTTTTTAAGTAATTTTAAGCGTATGTTGATAGTAAATGCTTTCGAGTATTAAAAACGAGCCCTCAATCAGTGTAGCGACATCCTATGCACTTTTATAAGATGAACAAACTTTTGAAGATCACTCCATAACACAGAATCGCCCACATCCTAAAGATGCCACGAGTACAGATGACAAAACGTTCAACTTCAACGAATTAAAAGGCGCATGTTAGCCAGGTTTTTATTTTATTTTTTTTTGGTTGTTTTTCAAATCCAAAATAATCAGAATGCTATGATCACATTCAAACCAGTACTGACGCTTTTTGCGTCAGTAACATATAAATCACAAAATAGGCTTCTTGAACACTGTTTTGCCTAAAATAAATCACAATCAGCTTGTGTTCAGAGATGCATTTCTTCAATGTATATCTCAAGTCCCTACAAATTATATTTTCAAGTTTGTAGAGCATCAGCAATTGATCCTGCAAGACTCAACACTTGGAAAGGAGCTCTATCTGCTATGGCTTTGACAGTAAGAGGGCATGAATCTGTTATCCAAAAGTAGGCAAAGGCCTTTTCCGAGCCTTCTGAATGAAACCAAAAGTCGATTAAAAATGGTACAAGTTCAACAGAAAGGGTGAGGAGGGATAGGAACAAAGTACTTACCATCCTTGTGGGTGAACCTCTCCCATGAGCGCTTAGGAAACACCCCATGGGTCACATAAGCACTCACCTTTGCTGCACCATGAGCTGCCAAAACTTTCTGGCAGAACCAGAAAGACGAAGGGGGGAAAAGAAAGAAGAAGCGGATGTTAGTTCTGGGATTGGTACAACTTATATGCATGAAATGTATATTTCATCATACTACTCATATTGTACATGAGAAAATTTAAAAGATAAAACTACTGTAAAATAAGCCTTTTTTTCTGTTGACTAATTGGATCAATCAATGAATGTAAAGAAACCACTTTCTAGGGACAGGACAGGTTGGTTCAAGGACCCGTCGCTCAAAGGAAAGGTGGAGATCCTGATTCCAGAACGAAGCCGTATGACACAAGTGTATACTCTTGCATACCAAATGCACCTTAAATGTCATTATCCAACATTTCTAACTATAACACTAAATGAACAAGAACATAGAAAAAGGAAAACCAGAGGTCATATTTATTATTTACACACACACACCAACTTTATTCATTATCCTATACTTCCAAGATTCACAGAATCCGTGAATCCATGTTGTCTCATGTCCCTATCATTTACATACTTGGAAGAACATGGATTACATATGTTAATAAAAAGTTCAGGTTGGGACATCACGAACGATTGTTAAGTTTTAATCAAAATGACAGTATATTAAAGAAGGAAAAAGAGGAGGATCTTAAATGAACATAAATTTATCCAAGTCCTGAAGCACGTTTTCAGAAGACTATAATAATAATAAGAAGAAACTAATCAAATATATATATATATATATAAAGTCTATTCAAGCACGGTTTCCTAAGATATACCTGGCATTCAATCAGGGTGCCTCCAGATTGGACCAAATCATCAACAATGACTACATGACAACCAGCAGGATTTCCTTCCTTGAGCCGTACTATTCTCTTATCACCTTCTCGAACCTTTGTGCACACCACCTGCCATTCAACAACAAAAATTTCCGTAGATAATACAAACATTGGATTGTAAACTTAAAGGTCAAATTTATTTGAGGAAAGAATTTAAACCATGGGAAAATGATCTAAAAGCTTGTGGAATCGCTTCCAAGCTCCATCATCTGGAAATGCAACAACAATCTGGAAGAGGACTGTGATTAGAAAGATCCAGGATATCGAAAATTTAACAGGCTAGAAAATATTCCTAGAATTGCTATAGAATCAAGAAATAATAATAACTCACATTGTCAGCATCAGGAAGCTCGTGAAGACACTGCTTTAAGAGAGGAATACCAGTCTCAAACAAAGGCAAAACATGGTCCCCAAAATAAAATCTTTCCTGCATAATAATGAAAATGAGGATATATTAATCTGATTATCACCATTTTCATCCCTAAACTAATATCAAAGACCATTCAGGCGGTTGTAAACAAGAGATGATATATTCTGCACCAAACTGAAACTAGGTCAAACTATAGTATAGAAAACATGTTATGCAATCTCCAATTAGTGACAAACACTAAATGCATATAAAACCCAAGGATCTATATAATAATAAGATTTCATTCTAACAGTAAAGGGCACCAAAACTCCATATTTGATAGTATTCTTTTGAACCCATGGGTTTTTAGTTATTTCTTGTTAGAATATTAATTAATGATTAAATTCACCATTTCTTATCAGCTCAAGCTTTTAGAATAAGTTGTTATTTAATATGGTATCAAAGCTAAGATCATAAGTTTGAACCCTAACTCCATAGTTTTACCCTTATTTCAGTTAAATATTTCACTTGTTGAAGGAAAGTTTTGAGCTCGCACGTGACAGAAAATGTTAGAATATTAATTAAATAATTATATTCACTATTTTCATTCAGCTTAAACTTTTGGAATAAGTGGTGATTTATACTTTTAATCATGCATCTTGTGCTTTGTTAATTGTTCTAAGAAAATCTTTTTGACAATAGATGACAGCAGCAATTACTCATATCTATCACATGATTTATGGAGCAGTAAAATCATGCCATGTGTGTGTGTGTTTTTTTATAGGTAATCAAGTGCACATATAAAAAGCATAAGACGCCCCTAAGTACACCGGGAATATACACAAGGACGCTAAGCAAAAGAAAAGCAAGAAAAACAAAGGAAGACCCAATGCCCATGGGCTACCCAGCAGTCCAACAACCCAAAAAGAACCAATAAACCAAAATCCCTCAACCTCGATACCCAACATTCCTTATTAAAATAAAGAATATATATATAAAGGGTTGGTGAAAGTTCATTAAGAGGAACTTTCAAGTTCCAATAAAGAAAAAGCTTTGAAGCCCCAACAAGATGTAAACAAAATCAAATTAACAGACAAAAAGCTACCAATTATTGACTCTTTTTTTTTCCATTCAACACTCATAAAAAGAAACGCAAAATTTAACAAAAATAATGATTAAAATAAAAAAAACTCAACTGTTACCATTCGAAATGCCGACACCACTAGAGTAGACCACCCTATCACTTTTCTCTACCCAAAAACTTATAAAAAGAATTATCATTCAGAGCTCTATCGCTAAAATAGGCGAAACTTAACAAACCTTACAAGATATCTCAACCACTTGCTTCTCTTAAGTTCTCTCTCTCTCTCTAAATTCTTGATTTATTTCACCAGCCAAACACATTCCACATAAAAGAAAAAGAAGAAAACGGCACAAATGGTGCAATCCATGAGACCACATATTGCCCCAACTATCAGACCAAGGGTTGAAGTCTGCAAAGTGTGGTTTTCCTTTCGCTCCACAGATTTAAACTTTCAAACTTTTAAATCTGAGATCCACACCTTTCTAACTCCATTTTGTTAGCTTTTTATTTCCTTTTCACCAACTTTCTCCCCTTCACTCTCTCATTCCCTCCCTAATCCTCTAGTTTTTTCTTATATTTCTTTACCCGTAAATTTTTTTAAAAATAAAAAATAAAAAATTGAGGAATAAATATTTTAACTGTGATTTTATTGGTCCATAACATAAAATTTTCATGTGGTTAAACTTGCCTACCATCAAAGAACTACCTACTGACAAGGGTTAGTTCAGAAGCCAATTCGGGTGCTGGTATATCAACCTCAAACCAAGCTGACTGATCCCCCTCCCTCTCTTCCCGCGCATTTTTTTTTTTTAAATATATATATATATTAAAAATAAAAAATAAAATTGGCATTAAGTGGTCGAGACAACCACGATTGATAAGATGTAGCCCCAACATGCCTCCCCTTCCACCACCACCGACAACTTCAGAGAGTCCAGCTTCCATGATCTATCTTTCCACTATGCGTCAGAAAATATAGAAACCAACGGATATGACGACTTCTCCTCACAAGAAGAAGACTAGGAGTGACACTAGCTAACTGATTCAATCTTCAGGATTGAAAGTATAGACGACTGATCCTTCTCCACCCACAATTGGACTCAAAAATCTCTTTGAAGATAAGGGAAGAGGGGACTTAGGTTTTCAGCGAGCCCAATCCCATCTCCCTTCATGTTAATGTTCATCTCTGTTTCAATGCTCCCCACTCTGTGAACGGTAAATCAGCTTCACCAATGATTTTGGGTGGATCAGTGAGTGGCAGTGATATTTGAAATGATTTTGGTGCAGCCCAACTGATAACCCAAACCGAAACCAACCAACCCCTGTAGCTTCAGCTCAGTTCAGCTTCAAGGGGTTAGTGGATTCAACGTTGGTGTTCAGATTCCGCCTACCAATCCAGTTGATTTGGCTGTTGGAATCCAAGCAAGCGTCAATCCAATGTTGGTGCTAACCCTAAGATTAACAGTTGTTACCAAAATATGGATGAAAGGACATATGGAATGTAAATATAAAAATAAAAAATGATATGGAATGTGATTAGAAAAAGTAAACAACTTAAGGGTCTTGATTGAACACCTTCAACCTAGGGGCAAAAAGGTAGAGGAGGGGAAAATGTAAAAAGAAATAAAAATAAATATATAAATAAAAATTGTTTTTTCTACAACACAAGTATCAAATTCAGATGTGCGAGAATACACAGCACTACTAATATTCAGACCACTGCAAAAAAAAAAAGATGAAATTAATGAAACACTGGAAAATATTGGTCTCCTCCAATAAAAATATTAAACAAAAGAAAATTTCACAGTAGTCTTATATTAAAAAATCATTCCAATTTTGATATTGTGCTAAACATATACAACTGCAGTCCAGTATAACTCTTACACTAGAAAAGGAAAAAGAAACAAGATTTCAGCTAGATGAAATAATGAGAAACTTTTTCAACCAAACAGCCCCACACACCCCAACAGAGAAAGAGTAGATATAGTAATAAACATTTAAATATCGCTAATTTTTCATCAGCGTCCCATTTAATTTTCCAGAAAGTTTTAAGAAACAAAAAAAAGATGCCAATTTAATGTGATACCAAAACTAACTATCAGGGCAAAAGAATCAAATCTGATCAGTTCCAAAATAGATAGAACAAACCTGCAAAGCATGGATATCATAGATGACTAAACTAGTAGGGCCACCCCTCGATATAGGTATATTTGTCAACATCCTTGATAACGTAAATGCAGTTGCTACATCCCCTTCATCTTCCATTCGCTCGAAGGAGCCCGTTGGAAAGAAAGGCAAGACCAATGTGAAGGAAGCAACAAACAACCGTGGCAATAGATATATGACAGAAAGCTGCTCAAAGATAACTCCTGTGGAGCTGAAGGATGCAAGAAAGGCAACATGTTGACCTCTTAGATCTTGTGCATCGTTAATATAAATGTTTGGAAATCCATCATCAAAATTCCTGTATATGCATAGAAGTTATCAGTTCTCCGACGCACCCTTATACAAAACTAGCTTAACTCCTACCGCAAATAACATATATTTTAAATCATAAAAAAAACAAACAACTATGTAAGAAAATATTTCTGGATATTTGCAAAGTAGAAAGCAGAATTTTATTTTATTTTTTTTCATTTTCAAGTGGTAAAGAGTTTATTCATCCCTTGGTCAGGAAAAAAAAATTCAAAATGCAATAATTCTTTGTAACTATTCTTGCAGATTTAGGGTTAAGGGAAGCTTTCAAGTCATACTAGATCTAAGGCGGAAGATGGATCAAGGTTAGATTTTTGCATGGGGATAAGGTCCTTGAGGAAGCCTTTATGGGTTTATTTGGTATTGTGTGCGTAAAGGATGCTTTCATTGTGGATCATGTGGAAATTCCTAGCAATCCCATTCAGTAGAACGTGAGCTTTGCTATAGCGGCTCGATGTCTTTGCATCATTTTTCCGGGTGTTGTATTTAGGGAGAGTGAGATGGGAAGGCGTGGGCAAGTTGTAGTAGGTCCCTTCCAAAAGAAGGTTGTTTGATGTTAAATCCTTTGACAGTGTCATGAATTATAATGATGGTTCCTGTTTTTCCTGGAAGAGTGCCTGGCAGAGTTGAGGGAGGCTTTTTTTGCTTGGATGACAGCCTTAAGAAAGATCCTTATCATCAACAGTCTCCGGAAACAACGAGCCATTGTGGCCAATAGGTGTTGTAATGTGTAAAAGAAATGGAGTGTGTGTGAATCATCTTCTTCATTATGTGTTTCCTTGTGCTATGTGGAATGTTTTCTTCAGACAGTTTGGGCTGTCTTAGGTTATGCCTAAATGAGTAACCGAGTTGTATGTTTGTTGGTGGAATGCCGACAAAACTCAAAATGTTGTTGCGTGGAAACTAACTTCGTGCTTTTTGTGGTGTCTTTGAAGGGAAAAGAATGATAGAAGTTTAGAGGAACGTGAGAGGATTGGAGGAGACTAAGTCTTTATTTTTCAACACCCTAAATCTTTGGACAGCTACTTTCGTTTCTCCTTTGGTGATTAATTATCATGATTTTCTAGTTCTTTTTGCTCCTACTAGTTAGGTTGCTTCTTTTGCATATGCCATGTGTATCTCGACTCACCTTACACTTTTTTTTGGATAAGTAATAATTTATTAAAAAAAGCGCAGAGGGGTGCAACCCTAGTACACAGGAAGTATACAAGAGAACGCCTAAAGGGGGCTAGAGAAGAAATACAGAAAATCAGAAAAAGTAATCATAGTAGGGGCTAGCCAAGCAGCCCCTTTTAATGATATCTCCATTACTTATAAAAAATAAAAAAATAAAAAACTATTCTTGCAGGTGCAACTTCAGATTTGAGCAGAGTCTATCTTAAACCCAACCACATATTAGTTGCAGGTTATCAATCCCAAATTAAGAGATAGGTCTCAGTCAACGTGAAAGTCATAAAAAACAAATAACCAAAAAAAAGGAACCAAAATTTCCAGAAACATTTGAACACAGATGCAAGAAAAGTTAATCTCTGTCTACTAAACTTTTCGTTTTATGTCTTCTGTTTTTGTTTCTGTTTTCAAAACAAAAACATAAACAATCATTCCAAAATGCAAAACACTCCTCAAAACACAAAAACAATTTTCACATTTATGTCACATTAGATACTTAAAAAGGGAAACATCTTTTGCAAGGGTTATCAAATATGGTGAAAATAGAATTTGAGTAGCTGTAGTGGTAATGTGATTATCATAACAAACAAAGGGGAAGCTTAGAAGAAGAAGAAAAAAAAAATCAAAGGGAAATTTGGAAAGGTTGATGATGTGTTTCAAGTTCCGTAAACTCTTATAAAGCACAAACCTTTATTGGGTATTGACAAAAACATGCATAGATTGGCAGCAACACTTAATGAGATAACAGGAATTCATTGTTTATAGGAAGAAAAAAAATAAATAAACAACCTTTCCATTTCATGTTTATAGCAGAATAACAATATAAAGCACATAAACAAGTGAAGAAAGAAGAAAAAGACCTCCATTTGATGGTTTGGAGAGTGATATTGTCGGACTGAGCGGCGACGTTTCGGGCGAGGTCCTCGCACTCCGGGTAGTAGAAGAGGTGCACCTGCTTTTTCTTCGTCTGAGACTGAGACAAAGCCATTTAGCGCCCAAACTCCTACCTCTTGGAGCCTTTTACAAAGTGAGAAACAGAGGGTTTTAGGGACACAGACACAGACACAGACACAGACAGGGACAGACACTGATCAGAGAGAGGCTGGGGTATTGGTGAGAGGTGTTTGGTTACTTGAGTTATATAGCCCGGGGACGGTGTGAAATATGCCGTATTGTTGGTGCAGAACTTAACTGATGGAGCGGGGCATAAGGACGGCGTGAATTATCCCATTCTCCTGACCAAACAATCGTAGAAAATTTTTACCCCTGTTGAAGCGTTAATTATTCCGTGTTGCTTTTGCTATGGACCGGACCTTCAAACTTCAAAAAGTAGTGGGGACTTTTTCTTTTCCTATTCTCTTCCCTTTCTTTTCTTTTTTCCAACTAGTGGGGGACTGCTCTTCCTATTCAATGCAGCCTCTTCTTATGCCTTTTTTTTTTTTAACCCTTGGAATAAATAACTTGGTTGACTATGACCATTCTCAATGGAGAAAAGTAAAATTTTTATGCCAAAATGATTCTTTAAAATTTATTTTTTTTAATTTAGCTAATGAATTTTTAAATGTCTTTTATATTTAATTAGTTATATTTTTATTTATATTATTTAAATATTTTTTTATTTTTTATAAGGATTGTATTTTTCTTAAATATCCTATTTTTCAATTTTTTTTTTTTAAAAAAAAAAGATGTGGAAGAGAAATAGTAGGAGGAAATTTTGAAAAAAGAGAAAACAGATAAGAAACAATAAAAAAATAAAATGGCTCCTGAAAAAAGTGTGGTTACATGTAGCATTTTTTTTTTTTTTTTTGCTAATATAATAAAATATCTATTTTTCTTTTTTTTTTTTTTTTTTTTGCTAATCCAATGTGGGGTTTTTTTTTTACAAATTTGATTATAAAAATACAATTTGGCTCCTCCATTGGGAATGCTCTAAGCAGGTTCCATTTTTTATGATTTTTTTAATAAGGAAAATGCTAGATATTCATCTAGTGTTCTCTCAACTATGATGTAGCTTTCAAAATCACCGTTGAATTTGAAATTATCATTATTGACTTTTAATCTATTGATAATTTTAAAAGTCACATCACAGTTGGGAGAACATCAGGAGGACAACTAGCATTTCTCTTTTAATAATAGAGAGAGAGAGAGAGAGAGAGAGAGATATTATCACTAATTTTTTTATTTAAATTCTTTCTTTTTTTCATAGTTGAGAGAACACCAGGAGAACAACTAGCATTTATCTTTTAATAATAAAGAGAGAGATATATATATATAATATCACTAATTTTTTTATTTAAATTCTTTCTTTTTTTAAGGAAAAATAAATTTTACTGCATTGGGTCAACGAGACACGTGCTAGTATCTCACTTTCGAGAGCTTTTTGGGGAGCATTTTGTTGGAACTCATGTCCAAAACTCTAGTTGGTTGAATAATATTTGGATTATATTTGAATAATGTTGTTTATTCTTTGATTTTATCAATGATTATTGGGCATATATGTTAATGATTTACATGGTATTATATATATATACATGTCAATGCCCTTTGTTGCATTGTACATGCATTTGATGTGAGTAGTGGGGTTATATAATACTCTAAAAATAATATAATAGTAATAACAGAAAATGTATTTATCCATATTATTGGGTAATGGATCAGCCACAAATACTCAATGGGCCTCCAAGATTATTTACATCATGCAAGCCCATTAATGAAAGTCCTAGGCCAAGTTAAACCAGCCCATCAAGGGTAAAACAAAAAATTGACAGTTACACAAAGAAGAGTCACATTCACTAAGAATGTGATCTACCTTGCAGTGCCAAACCAAGCCACGTGTAAGTATGCCCAAGTTAAGAGTGTCACCCACATTCTACACGAACATGGTCGAGCTACCAGCAGACTCCATGATCCCATGGTAAGAGTAACCCACAATCCCATGATCTAGATTTACAGCATTGCGCATAGCTAATCCTTGGGAACCTGGGGTCGAGGATTAGGGAACACTAACTACTACTTTATCCCTATAAAAGAGAAGCCTCAACCAGGTATTTTGGTTAATCACATTAAAGTATTCTGCTCACTTGCTTTATCTCTCTCAAAATCACCAATTGACTTAGACATCGAAGCTATCCCCCACCAGCAAACCACAACAAGCTCTTATCCTAAGTGTTCTATTTTGCAGGTCACTCAATCTCTCAGATTGCTGCCATCATCTCTTGGAAACTGTTATCAATAGTTTCACGCCGTCTGTGGGAATCAAGAATCTATTTCAGTTCCTATCAACAAAATCCGATATGGTGACTACACGTTCGAGGGATCATCGGGAAGATAATACTCCCAAGCAAAACTTTCAAGCTAGACAACATAGAACCTCTGTCAATCCAAATGGTCAAATTGCTTCTCTGGAGGATCACATGAAGCACATTTCTAAGGACTTGGAGACCATTCAAAAGCAAAATGCAGATCTCATATCTCAGCTCCCACTGAGGAGGGATCGAGAGCATGAGGAAAGACGCAAAGAAAAGTGGGTAAAAAATGATCGACAAAGTTCTGCTCAAGACCATGAAGAAACCATTGAAGGCAATTCTAGACACGAGAGGGACATGGAGACTCCTAATGTTAATGATGAAGTGAAGGACCTAAAGCTTAAATATGCAGAGATGGCTCGGCAAATGGCTCAGGGAGGAGAACACCGATCAATTGTGGATGATCTAATGCAAAATGCAAATTTTCCATTCATTGATCGAGTGATGAGATTCCCTCTGCCTGAAAGGTTTAAGGTCCAACATATCAATAGATATGATGGTGATGGCAATCCAACGGACCATATGGAGAATTTTCGAGCTCATCTCATCCTCCATACACTCCAGATGAAATTACGTGCCAAGCTTTCCCTTTGACTTTCAAGGGAAGTCATGTAGTCTTTTTGTGTACCAAAATATATCAATAATAAAAATAATCACTCGCAATAGAACAAATCTTTGTTGGATAGGGTTATATAGAGGGTGTCGAACCTCAAGCACTAAGGGGTGTTGTTATCAAGTTTTTCAAGATTAATTCTAACTTAATTAAAATAAGTTTGTTTGGTTTTTGTTTATAACTAAATGCATAAAAATAAAGATAGATGTGATAAGAGAAAGAATATGGGGGTTGATTTCACCACTAATCGCATAATAATGGTCAATCATAAATTAATAAGGAAAATTCATACTATGAATGATATAATGTTTGTCTCACTCAAGTAATCAAGAAAATACCATCGTTTAAGAAATATGTATAACTCATCTTCAATTGGTACGGACCATCTACCTAACTACAAAGATGTGGTACGATTTGTCTTTCTTAGGTATGGACTATCTAATTCCTTAATAGGTTACACACAATTAAGGGAATAATATAACACATTTTTGGTTGGTACGAACTGTCTACTTAAATTACACTAAACTAAGATGTAATACAGGCGTGATCTATCTAACCCAATCGATCATGTGTCAATTAAAACCACTGTATAACAATCATTCACATAATCATAGAAAATATGAAGATTGTGTTTAATCAATATAAAAGACTTTCTAAGACAAGATAAAAAATTCATAATGATTCAATATAATAAACATTATAATCAATTCTCACAATTATACAACCATCATGCATAATATAGAAAAGCAAAAATTAAAATATAATTAAACTATTGTTCCTTTAAAAGGGCTACATCAACACCCTATTACAGAATTAGCTGTTGATCCTGGTCTTGGAATGGCCTCCTACCATAGATTATCTCCTCTTCAACTTGTCAAGTCTCCGAGAAGATTTTTCTATCTAAACTTAAGCACTCCTCTGTTCAAGGCTTGGGGGTCTATTTATAGAGAGCAAACAAGTAATAAAGGCCCTAGGAAACCCAAAAAACCCGTAAGTTAGTCTCCCAATTGGAATAGGAGATTGAAAACCTTCTTTAGGGTGGATTTGGGCTCTTTCCACATGTTGGAAGCCCGAGTGCACTCGATCCCACTTATGGTGCGCTCAAGCGCACATTTGATGGCTCGATCTCACTTGTAGTTTACTCGAGCGCACCTACGCACATGGCTGTTTTGCACTCTTATCTTGAATTTGGAAATAATTATTTCAGAATGGTTTGTAGAATTTTGAGTTAGCTTTTCACAGCCACTAGTTTCACCTCAATCCAATACTCGAGCATGAAGTTATAGTCAAAATACTGAGATGTGTGCTAGGTCTTCTTAAAGTGTGCTTTAAGCCCAAAATCAATAGTTTTTCTTGTACTCTCCATAAGAATCTGAAAACACTGAAATAACACAAAATCAAACAAATAACAATGCAAAGAAATTATCATATGTGAGTTAAGGGGAAAATTCGATGCTTATCACACCCACAAACTTACATATTGCTAGTCCCTTAGCAATACAAAACAGGAAATAAAACTTAAAAACAACAAGATAAATCACTCTTTTGTGGGATGTACAATTGCATTTAGCATATGTAACAAGCTTTTTAAACCCCTAGGCATCCCTAGAGAATGAGTGAAGTCTCCTGAAGGTTTAACAGGAATGATACCCATAAATATTGTTACTTCCATGTTATTCCTAAGAATGCAGCATCATAAAAATCATGATTCTCATTCATTAGCAAACATAAAGAAATAAAATCCATCTTCAAAATTCTAGAAAGGGTTAAATACCTAATACCCCCTTGAGGTTTCACAACTTTATTTTTTTCCCCATAAGGTTTGAATTTTATCACAAGAAGTCACTGTGATTTTGATAAAGGACCAAATTGGTCATTCTGTCAGTTGACCGTTAGTTGACTTAACGGACTAACACATAGACGAATGAAAATTTGACACTTGGCACAAGTGACCACGTCATCACTGATGATATGGCCACCAAATTAATTTTTTTTAATTTTTAAAATTTTAAAAAAAAAAGACAAAATTTGAGAGGCGGTCGAACCACCCCCTTGGGCACCAAGGGGTGGCTCGGCCACCCCCATGGAGCCAAGGGGGTAGTCGAAACCAAACCACCATTAGGGGTGGTTTAGGCCACCCCAAATTTTTTGTCTTTTTTTTTTTTTTGAAAAAATATTTTTATTAGGTATTTAACCCTTCTAGAAAATTTAAAATCAAGTTACTAAGAAAAGGTAGTGGAGATAACACAAGTTTCAATCAGTGTAATAATTCCTAGCACATAATTATGAGGCCTCAAAAATAATTTCAACATGAATGGTTCAATACTCAAAATTCATTAGACTCCCATAGATTTTTTGTTTTTGTTTTTCTATTATTATTGACTGTGTAATGCTTAGCTCCCTTAAGCTTTCTAATTGATCCATGTATCGAGCGTTAAGCCAATGACTCTCAAACCAAATGGCATTAGGGCATTAGATGAAAAGACACCATTAAGGGCATACTAACTCAAGTAAAAAATGCTACGAAGCTAAACTTGTAGTGACTCAAATAATTAACTAAGCTTAGGTAGCTTAGTTAGAAGGTTGATTTGGACTTTGGGTCACTAGGATCAGCCAGAAAGGAATTTTGGAGAAATTGGACTTCTGAACCGGACGTACACTCTTGTCTTTTAGTGCGGACATACGCTAGGGTTGGTAGATGTACGCTCTTATCTTTTAATGCGGACGTACACTAGAGTTGACAGACATACACTCTTGTCTTTTAATGCGGACGTATGTGGGGGGACCACCGAACATACGTTGACAAATAGTATGTCATACTCTAAGAATATTTACGCAGATGTATGCACCAAAGTACCGAGCGTACGCTACTTTTTGGATTGACCACTAGATAATACCTAGATATACTGTAGTGACCCAAATATTTAACTAAGCATAAGTAGCTTAGTTAAAGGGGTAATTTGGACTTTGGGTTACTAGGATCTGCCAGAAGGGCATTTTGAGAAATTGAACTTCTGGACCGGACGTATGCTAGGTCAGGCGGACGTACGCTCCTATCTTTTAGTGGGGATGTATGTTGAAATGCCGGACGTACGCTGTTGTCTGTAATACGGACATACGGTGGTCCCCCACCGGACGTACGATCTGCAAATAGTACAGTCGTACTCTGCGAATAATACAGCAGACGTACGCTACTTTTTGGAATACCTTCCGGGTAATACCTAGACATACGAGACAACTTTTGGACCGTATAGTAATAGTACCGGATGTACGCCACTTTGGTGGTCGGACGTCTGCTACTTTCTGGCACTTTAAATACCCCTCACCCATTTCACACCAAATCCACCCCTCAACCCCTTTCTATGCCCCTAGGTTGCCAGTAGGCCGTTTCATGAGTGTTTGTGAGGTTTCGTGAGTGTTTCAGTGCTATCGAAGGAGGAACTCTTGAGGTTTTGCTTCAAGGAGGAACTCTTGAGGTTTTGCTTCAAGGAGGTAACACTTGGTTTCCTTAGCTTTTTAATACATCGTTATGCTGCTCGATTATAATTCTATGTTGCTAGCTGTAATTGTTAGCTTAGTTATGCTTTAATCTTGTTTAAGCTAGCATTTTGTTAAGCCTAGCATTGTTGCTTTGTATGGAGGTTTTCGATCTGTGTTAAAAGGCCTTAAAAAGCCTTTGTTGGCCTTAGGAGTTGGATAATAAGCGGACAATGGAGAGAAAATGAGGTTCTCCCTGAAAGACGTCGGAGCGAACGTACGGTCTCGTGACCGGACATACGGCCCTTCGTGTCATAATGGACATACAGACCCGAGCCCAGACGTACGGTCAATGTATGACAGGGAAACCCTATTTTCATCAGCAGTCCCATAACTCATATTATAGAGTTGTGTTTTAGTAAAAATAGAACTGATAATATGTATTTTCTCAGTATTCGAGGTTATGGAGCCTCAAGGGAATTACATGGAGGAGCTTTATGGCCCAGGTGAGTACAAACTCACATGAATGCTTTGTTGTTACTTTTCCTGCATTGCACGTATTTTATATATATGTCAAACATGCATATTTTGCAATTCTCATGAAATACATTTTGGAACTACGGGTAACTCTCTTTTGTGAAAACGTGTGTCTGTTAACAAGATAATAATAAGACTTGTAAAATTGTGCATGTAAAAGACTGATAAAACTAATTGCATCGTATAACATAGTACACTAATATGTGCAGTATAATAGCCATAGGCTTACTATACGAGTTAACTTTATGGTCAATGTGTACGTGTGTGTGGTGTGGGCTTTGGATCCAATAACTCGTAACCAATGATGCAGCCATTTCCAATGGATTGTCACTATAGGATGGACGTCATTAGCAGTGTGGCCACCCGAGGTTGGATTCGGTCATGTCGCTAGTGTTACGTACAGTACGTTTCGTGCAATGGCTAAGCACCGACGTTGTACTACAGGTAGAGGTGTCAATGCGGGTGGTTATTAACCACCCGCCAACCGCTAACTGTTATAACCATTAACCACCTAACCGCTAACCGCTATAATCGCCTAGCGGTTAGCAGTTATAGGGTTTACTAACCATAACCGCTATAACCACTTTTTATATACTATATTTTTATAATTATAATTATAATAATATTTATACATATAACATAATAAATTAATCATTAATGATTAAATCACATTTTTGTTTTAGATAATTAAATCATAATTTGAATATTAATATACTGTCACTATAATTTATATTATTGTATTACATGATCAATTAATCATAAAATCATTTGATTATATAATAACAAATTATATATACATATTCATAAGTCATAAGTTATAAGTATGCAAGTTCAAATTAATACAACAATGAACAATTAAGTATCTATAGACTTGGTTCCAATGTATGTTATCAACTTATAAGTCTATATATGTTATAAATTATAATTATACATTATACATATATGCAATTATGCATATTGAATAATATAAATGTAAAAGATCAATACTTAATCATATGATTCAATAACAATTCAAATACTTATTAAAGTTAATAATATTATTAATATACAATGATAATGTGATTCATATAATATCAAATTAATTAATTGACATTGGATTAAACAATGTATTACTTATAACCATAATTGAAGTATTAATGTATTATCATTATAATTTATATCATTATATAATAACAAATTATTCATATATAATATTTATATATATGATATGTTTGTAACTTTGTAATAATATATGATATGTTATGTAAGAATATATATATATATATATATAGGAAAATGTTAGGGGTTCTCTCCGTAGTGTTTTCCTAGCGTTCTCTTAGTCTTACGTAAAACATGATTTAAGAAAAAATAAAATTGTAGTAGTCTCCACCACTGATTTTTTTAGGCATTAGCACCAAATTTGAGGCATTAGCATCAAATTTGTTGCATTAGCACTAAAATTGTGGCATTAGCACCAAATTTAGGATGATCAAATCCATTTTGGGTGATACCATCCCTAAAAGGTTAACCTTCCACTATTAGGTTTTAGTTTTGAATCCAAAAATAAGTTTTAAAGCATTAGGACCTGACTATTAACTAATAAAAATTAATCTGTTGACAAAAAAACGGTACTATACTTTTATTTTTTCTTAAATTATGTTCTACGTAAGACTGGGATAACGCTAGGAGAACATTACCGGGAGAACTCCTAGCAAACCCCATATATATATATGATATGTTAGCAACAAGTAACATAAACTACATAAGTAACATAATTATTAATTAGTTTGTAGTTATATATTAACTAGCTTTGTAAATACTTATGTCATACATTCTTATTATAATATTTTGTAATTCGGTATATATTAAGTAATTATACATATATGCAATTATGCATATTAAATAATATAAATGTATAAGATCAATACTTAATCATATGATTTAATGACAATTCAAATATTTTATTTAAGTTAATCATATTATTAATGTACAATGATAATGTGATTTGTATAATATTAAATTAAGTAATTAATATTGAATTCATTAAACAATGTGTTACTTATAAACACTATTGAATCAAAGTATTATTAGATACTTTATACTTATAAAACATATATCACATTATCTTAGATTCTTAGATCTAAGATAATTTTATTATATTAATATGAATTATGATTTGTGAGATAATATGATTATATAATTTAAGTATGAGTATATGACCATTAGATTATTAAGAATTTAGGACTTAGGAGTTTGAGCATTACCATTAGATCATAAATTCAATTAAAAAAAGCTTATAAGTAAATATGGTAATAATTTCATAAGGAATGAGACCATTTATAAACTTACACATCTTAGTATTATAATATGAGTGTATGATACTGTAGTAATAAAAGTCCAAAAACGCCCAAAAAGCTCAATTTTGAAAAAGCGGTTAGCGGGCAGTTAACCGGTAGGTGGTTAGTGGTCGTGGTTAGTGAAATCTACTAACCGCTAGGGCGGTTATGGTTAGCGGTTATTGCCACTAACCGCTAACTGTAACCGCATTGACACCCCTAACTACAGGTCCTTCGGAACAGCGTCAACCCTACTGAGAATTGGTAATATTTCGAGTAGACCATATTGTTGAACTCTTACTGTTACTCATGATTATAAGCATATATTATATTATATATATATCACCTGTATGATAACTGTAATCTCATAATATTACATGTGTTTTATAAATAAAAGAATCAACAAATTAATGACAAGTACGTCATGTGGATTTCTACTTACTAAGTCGTCGGACTTACCCTTATATTATTTTTTCTTTTATCCATATGTACGATTATGCTGTTATAGATAGTAGATACCGTGAAGCATCCAGTCTTGTGGAGGATTTGATCCAGAAGATGCTTGATGACTTATTGCAAGCTTAAGCGGGTACTCATGGTAACTAGTACTTTTGAGTTATGTTGTAGACATTAGGGCTTGATGCATGCTTGCATATTAAGGTTTAGCATAAATCCCTTGTACTGATATTATATATATAGTATGATTTTCGCTGCTTTGATGATCTTTGGTTAGACGCTCTGGTTATACTGATTAATGTTTATAGTACTTTATTACTTCCGCTGCTTAGTATCCTCTGTTTTTGAGGAGTAGAGGTCCCGGAGGTCTTGTTCGGAGTGGAACAAGGTTGAGAGACGAACTATGAAATTAATTACCAGTTAATTAATTCTCGGGGCGTTACATATACGAAGCAACCTTTAGACTGCTGGTGAATAGTATGCGGATGTACGCCCATAGAAGTGGACGTACGTTGCTTTCCAACCCTATAAATACCCCTTTGCCATTTCATACTCATTACTCCCCATTCTCGCCCCCAAACCCTCTGGAGACCCCTATGTGAGTGTTCTTGGAAGAGGAGGAAAGATTTCTTAGAGGATTCGCTTCAAGGAGGTAATCTTCTAAGCTTAGCTTGTTTTCTTAGTCGTTATGCTACTTAAATACTTTTCATAGTTAACTTAGTAGGTAGCTTTTAGCTTTTAATTATTTTGTTGCCCTTAATCTTGGTTTAAGCATGGGTTAGCGTTTAATTATTGTTGGACATATTTTCTCTTGCATAGGAGTGTTGTTTTGAGATAGAAGATCATAAGAAAGGCTTTTGGTAGCCTTAGAACTAGTTTGAGAGGATAGGAGGACGGTTCAACCAAATGAGGTTATACCTGAAACTCTCTGACCAGATGTACGATCTGAAGTATTTCAGCGGACGTTCGGCCACGAGATCGGACGTACGATCAAAAGTATTCCAAGGAAAGCCACTTTGGCCAGTCATCCGATAGTCTCCGTCTTCATGTTCTAAGTTCGTTTTAGTTGAATTTAGAACTAATGGTAAGTTTTTTCTCAGTATTCGAGGTTATAGAGCATCAAAGAAATTTTATGGAGGAACCTTACGACCCAGGTGAGTACAAACTCACATGGATGCTTGTTATTACTTTTTCTATATTGCATACCTATTTTATATATATCAAACATACATATTTTGTAACTCTCATGAAATACATTTTGAAACTACTGTGAACTCTCTTTTGAGAAAACGTATATTGATTAATAAGATAACAATGAGGCTTGTAAAACTATGTATGTAAAAGATTGACAAGATTAAGTACATCGTATGACATGGTACACTGATACGTGTGGGATAACGACCATGAGCTTACTATACAGGTTAACTTTATGATCAAATATATATGTGTTAGGGCTTTGGATCCAATGATTTCATGACCAAGGCATAGCCATTCCCAATGGATAGTCGCTATATGACGGACATCATTAGTGGTGTGGGTCACCTTTGGTCGGATACAATCATACCGTTAGTATTATGTACGGTAACCATGCAATATCCTGGGCACCAATATTGTACTCCCTCGGGATAACGTCAACCTGTTGAGAATGTGTAATATCTTAGGTAGACCATATGGTTGAACTATTACTATTACTTATGATTATTAGCATATATTATATCTATATCACATTCATGATAAACTGTCATCTCATAATGTAGCATGTGCTTTATAAATAACTGAATTCACAAATTAATGACGGGTACGTCATGTACATTTATACTCACTAACTCGTTGAACTTACCCTTTCATTATTTCCCTTTTTTTTTCTCCATATGTACAACTATGTTGTTACAGATAATTTAGCAAAATATGGATACCGCAAAACATCCAGTTCTTGTGGAGGATTCAACCTGGAAGATGCTTGAAGACTTATTGCAAGCTTATGAGGGTATTCATGATAGCTAGTACTTTTGAGTTATGCTGTAGACTTAGGGCTTGATGCATACTTGCATATTAAGGTACAACATATATCCCTTATAACAATAATGTATATAGTATGATTCCATCTACTTTGGTGTTCTTTGGTAGATGCTCTGGTTGTAATGATTAATGTTTATAAAACTTTAGTACTTTTCGCTGCTTAGTATACTTTGTTTTCGAGGAGTAAAGGTCCCTGAATCTTGTTTGGAGTAGAATAAAGATGGGAGATGAACTGTGGAATTAATTACCAGTTAATTAATTTTTGGGGCATTACAGTTAGTATCAGAGTAGTTGCTCTTCGAATCATAGGAATTGATCTGTTAAGTATTAGGTCATGATTTATCAGAGCTTTTGGCTCCGCGGACTATAAGACTTAATCTATTGGGCGCTAGGAAATGATCTACCAAAGCATATGATTGATTTAACGTATACAAGGGATACATAATTTTGATACATATGATCTCGAGGATGTTAGACTTGGGGATTTTAGGAATTCGATATGGTATTGAAGTCAGGACTACAACCACTTTGATGATGCAACCTTGGAGATTACGATTGATCTACACTAGGATAGTTATATATGGTCTTAAGTTTAGATCTACAGTAGGAAATTGGATAAGGTGGTAGTAGTTTAGGCCCTTAGTAAGGATAGCTTTGTGACTAGGTTTGACATTTTAAGAAAAGCTCGATGTAGCACTTTGAAGTAAGGGCTGATGATCGTTGTGACTGTAGAGATGTCACCATGACCAAGACACGATGTCATTGGGAGCAACGATGGTAGGGGACCATCCTAACCCGATGAATAGATGAGAAACATTCTAGATGCCACCCAAGCATTAGAAACTGTGACAAGTCGTCTTGTGGAGGCTTTGGTCAAATGTATGAGGAGAAAGGACTCCAAATAGAAGAAATGGTTGCTCTTTCAATGAGTTATATGAGCATCATTTTCCCTATGTTTAAGGGGAACCTGAACTCTGGAGAAGCAAGGGAGTAGCTTACGAAATTGGAGGAACTGCTACAAGTTATGGACTGCACTGAGGAGCAAGGAGTCAAATACACAGCCTACAAGTTATCTGGGGAAGCAAGGTAATGGTGGTACACTAAAAGGAACTTGCTAGTGATGGAATTAGGAAGCGAGGAAGTCATTACGTGGACCCGATTCAAGGAAAAGTTATATCGGGAATACTCGTGGAGCTTAAGGAGGAAGACACCCCAAGAGTTGCGGTTCAACAAGAAACAGAGTCGTTGGTGCCATAGGTATGGCAGGTTGCATTTTGGGAAATGCATATCAAGGAAGAATTTGTGATACGGATGTGGCAAGGTGGGACACTTTATTCGAAACTACAACTGGGCCAAAGGAACGATACTGGTCTACCTAGAAGGAAATGATGGCAGAACAAAGGATAAGCATAACCATTAGAGTTGTTAAGGCATGTGGGTTCGCCTTATTTTGTAGTTAAGGGATGGGTTACTAGATGTTTGCTTAGACATCAACAAGTTGTATTTTGTTTTGTACTTGCACTTGAATTGGGGTTTTGGACCTGAAGGTGTAACATTAACTAAGTGTTTTGTTAATGCATGATGTTTGTTATGTTTTGTTGACGTGTTGAAGATAAGATTCATGATTTTGTTAATTGCCCATTAGAAGTATGTTAAGGCATGACATTCTTGAACTTGGATTATGGTAAAGGGCAATTAGTGAATCTTGTATTGGATTACATGATTTTGGGTTACTTATGAGATAAGAGATTCTAGAGAATCTTTCTATACCTAAATGGACTAAAAAGTTCTCGGGTATAATAGTCTGTAGAGACAAATGAGGTGACTTGAGCTGATCTAAGGGTTATGATTAAGTTGGCATAATAGCTAATGCATTGAGTAGAAAGGAAACGGTGGAGCTTGCCGCTCTTGAAATTTCCCAATCCTAGTTGGTTATGGAATTCGCTAGGATGATAGTAGAAGTTATAGATGAGGGTGCACCTGCACGCTTGTCTAACTTGGTGGGTCAATTTGAATTGCTTGCTTAGATTCATGCCGCTCAGTTGAAGAATCCTGAGTGCATCCTTGAGTCGGCAAAAGAGTTACAATGATAACTAGAGATGACCTTCGGAACACGAAGTAAGAGATCATGTGTTCCTTAAGATAACATCGATGAAGGGAGTGATGGGATTTGGAAGGAAGGGGAGATTGGCATACATGGTTGCCTTTCCCATATACTTGATTGGATATGACTCTTTTTCTCAAGATTATACTTGGACAATATACCTATCTCTATTTTGGTTAAAGCGATAGTCATGTAAGAAATAGTTTGTTTTCCTCCATAGGGTTATGGCTTGGATACCCATCGACCCGAACTATATATGGAATTACTTGACTTGGGTGTCGAGATTGGCAAGAATTGGTACAATGGAGGAAACACTGGGTGTGATGTCTATTATAACGGATACAAGACATTGTTATTCTAAGCCTTATTTTACCCAAAAAGGTGGCTAAGCTAAAGCGTACACATGCGAAACTTAAAACTGGTGCTCAGCCTACTGACTGTATGTCCGCTCAATGAGTTAAGCACACTGCCTAAGATTAGAACAATACATGATTCCTAGGGTATTTCTAGGCTTTTACACCTATTCTAAGCTAGAAAATAAGCACATGCAACGTAGAAATATTATCAACATGAAACTTAAAAAGGCTCTTTTGAAAACATTAACACTTTTAAGGAAATGCTTAATAAAATCTTTGGAAAACTTGTTAAAACATAGATTAGGAAATGAAACAATGCTAATTAGACAGGGCTACCTCAAAACCAAGCAGAGACATGGGCTCTTTCTCACGAAACTCCTTCAAACTCACAACTCTCTCATGATTACAAGACCCTCTCAATTATGGCAGCCTAGAGATGTGCCAGGGCTCTGGTTAGATGTGAAGAAGAAGGGTAGGATGAGGGGTATTTATAGCTGAGGGGTGCTACCAATTCTCTGAAAAAGCAGCGGACGTCCGCTAACCCCAGCGTACGTCCGGTACTTTTACACAACGGTACAAAGGGTGCATTACACATTTAGGTATTATCTAAACGGTATTTCAAAAAGTATTATACGTCTTTGTGGTCCTACGTACGTTCGTGTACTATTTGTAGAGCGTATGCCCAGTGGTCCTTCACGTACGTCTGCGTTAGAAACAGGGACGGACGTCCACTAACCCTAGCGTACGTCCACTCCAAAGGGTTAGTGTTTCGGCTTCTATTTTCTAAGAGATTCTAAGGTCTACTAGTTTACCATGAAGGGTCTAGGTCCTTATTTAAAACCAATTTTAAAAACTTCTTAACTGATCTTTAAAAAGAGAAATTATTGGAAAATACAAGGGTTATTTTTATCGGGGTATTAAAAATCGGGTGGCCCACACCACTAATGATGTTCGCCGACCAATATAAGATGTATGTCGAGCTTCCTTTATCCACCAAAATGCGGTGGACATTGTGATTCGCCATGGTTAACATGACTACCAAGGCATCTATATGTGGAAGCGATACGCCTACGTAGTCATCGTCGGAGAATCCGATCACCATCGAGTCCCTCTTGGACTGCTTCAATGGCCTCCCTATAGAGTTCTCTACTTGTCAGGCGTACGCTTCCCTTGCCTTCTGTGACTCACCTCCCCTAGGAAACCCACTTATAATGGTGTGGATTTCTGGGGCGTTTGCTCGATTTTAAGGTTCTTGGGCAGGGCGAACACGCTCCCTTCTAGGCTCTTCCCGCCTCTCTTTGTTCTCCCAAGGATATCTGCTCTGATCTCTGGGACTGGGCTCCTGCTATCGGTGATCACGTAGATCATGGTAATTCACCTCTCGAACGTAGTTTTCTCTAAGAACAGCTGCTCTTCTCTGATCCCCCAAAAAGCGGACTAGCTTGCCGGTCTTGAAGAATTTCTCAATGAGGTGCCTTAATGCTATACAACCCTCTGTGTAGTGACTGTTAACCTCGTGGAACTCACAGTATCAATATGAGTTTTGACTTGGCGGAGCCCTTGGTATTCTCGGGGGTTTTCGATATTCCGGATCCTTTTTGACTTCCATCAAGACCTTGAAAATGTTGGCACTGGGCGGAGTGAAATTGTAATCACTGAACTTCTTCTTGAAGGGTTTTGACTCGTTCGACCTTTGATGGTCCTTCTTCTTCTTATCCTCGAACTTCTTAGGCAATTTCTGAGCTAACTTCATTGCCTTCGATGTCTCTTCCTCGTTGATGAATTCCTCCACTTATCTAGCAGTTCTTGGAGATTGCCTAGCTGTCTCCGTTCGATTTTTCTCATCACTGGCTCCTTAGGAGAGATACCATTGTTGACGGCAAAAAATATTACACCATCGGTGGGGTCTTCTACCTTTAATTTCTTTGTGTTGAACCAGATCATAAATTCTTTCAAGCTTTCTCCTTCTCGCTAGTAGAGGAGGTACCCAGAAGGCTTCTTTCTTTCTTAGGATCCCAAAAATTGGGTTAAGAAGATCCATGCAAGATCTTTAAAAGTGCCTATGGAATTAGGCATCAAGCTCGGGAACCACTCTCTAGCGTTTCCTGAGAGTGTTGTAGGGAAAGCTCTACATGCTATTTCGTCGAGCGTGGCATGCAGTGCTAGATGCATTTGATAATTTTCTAAATGCTCAGTTGGATCCTCGACTCCATTGTAGTTCGGGATTTAAGGCGCCTTAAACTTATTGGGGAAAGGGTGATCAATTACCTGCTTGGTGAACGGTGTTTCTGTTCCTGCAAAAAGTTTGCTTACTATGGTGGCCTTATGTTTTACTATTCGCTACAAAGTCGCAAATTGCATTTTTAGCTTCGCCAAAGCTTTGTCTACATCGCTTTGCAAAGCGGCTACTGGCTATTTCTGGTGGCCGGTTGATGGTTGACCTTTTTCAAGTTTTGCGGTATTTTGGGAATTTTAGCCTCTACGAGTGTTTTCCCGGGTACCACGCTCCATGTGACTATTTTTGCCCCGATTGTTGTCGCGGTGGTTATTTTCACGCTGATGGTGACGACTTTCATCTTGGTGGTTGCAACCATCATAATGATGGCTGTGATTTTCCTGCTCATCCAAACGCCCATTCCGATTGACTTTGGACTGGGATTATGTGGGGAAGCGGAGGCGTAGCTCCTCATTTTGTTGGATTAGGAGTGCCACTTGTGCTTCAAAGGATGCGATATGCTCCCTATGTCCTACGTTCCGGGGTGCTGGCAGTGGCCATTGATTGGCCTAAACTATTTACTATTCGCAATGGTGGGCTTGGCTTCTGTAGCTCGCGTTCACCATAATCGCAGATTTTTAATTTCGCTAGAACGAATTGTCATTCCCACAAATGGTGCCATATTGTTGGTACAATTTTCGGTATGGTGAGCCCAAGGGTAGCCTGGTAATTTTCACCTAGATGCTTCTTTTTGATCCTGTAAAACAAGAGCAGACATTAAGAGGATTCACCGGGTTGTTGCCGGTTGCTCCTCCTCTAATGCTTAAATTAACTTATCTCTCTGAATTCAATATAGTGCTTAGTAGAAGAAAAATCATGTACTTATCCTATCTCCTTTACGACTAGGTCTTTTATAGTAGATCATGTTAGTGCAACGATGATGACTGAGTGGAGGATCTGAGATTTGGGCGTAACAGATGGAGGAATTAATATTTTTATTCATTGACCATTATGGTCGATATGAAACCGCTCCCGTTATTAACATGGCTCTGAGAATGGTGTGTAACTGTCGGAGGTGTTAGTGCGGTCTTTGAATGCGAGTTGTAACCGTTCTGATGATCAAGGAATGTGCATGTAATGGCTAGCATAATCAATGCAGGTCCTGTCGGTAACTGTCATATCCAGGTGATACACAAAATTGATCCTGACATAGTCGGTTCAATAAATACTGTGAGATGGGTGTTTATGGTCTTCCTGGGAATGCGAGCTTAGTGAAGCGACGTCGTATCCGTGCTTCCAAAATTGGACTTCTTAGTAAGCCCATATGAATATGTTGGGCTTTATTTCGGGTTATCGGCCCCAATTGTCTGATTTATGTGTAACAGAAGTTCATTTGGTTAATTAGGGTTTATTCTATATAATTGCTTAGCCAAAATAATAATTAAAAAAAAAAAAAAAAAAACCATGATCTATGGCAAGGAATAAGTGATGATTATTTCAAAAGCTTAAGTTTATAAGAATGGATGAATTTAATTATTTAATTAGTATTCTAATATTCTTCCTCACGTGTAAACTTAAATTCCACCTTAATAAGTGAGACTCAATGTCAAATATTTAATTAAAATGATAAGTGAATGTCGAAGACAGTGTTAGATTTCAAGACCCCTTCTAGCCCCTTCTAGCGAGGTCTAATAGAATAAGCTATGTCACAAAAGAAACCAAGACTTTGGGTCCTTGTTGTCTACATGACTCACCTGCGCAAATTCTCTCTATGCATGGTTTACTTCTTTAACTTCTTTTATTCTCTTAATTTGTCTCATTAATTTACATGGCCTCCCTCTTTCACATATATTGTTACTTGAGGATATAATTTCCGAGTAAAAATTCAAAAAAAAAAGAAAAAAAAAAAAAAAACCAAAACATCCAAATGAAGTGATGCAAAATATATGCATGATAATCAAACACCCAAATCAAATGATTAAGACTTCACCAAAATACTAACGCCGACTGCATGTATCGAAATTGATTGATATCTTTTTTGTGACAAAAATTCATGCAAATCTCGAATCTGGCTGTTTTGGTTTGGGCCCGACGTGGCATGCCAGTGTCCCAGCTGGCATCTCGGGAAAGTGGTGTCTTTAAATTGTTTTGGTGGAAACTGTTGGGAATTCAACCACCTCTTAGGCAGACAACATGGGAAACTGTTGCGTGCATGCGCGCGGATCACTCCGTGATATAATACTCTTAAATTGAATCGGTTAGATCAGCGGCTGTGATCATTTCATATTATAAATCACTAGTATTGGAAAGACACGAGGAATAATTGGTCAATTTTTTATTACAAAGAAAGAAGGAAGTCAAAGGAAAAAAAAAAAGTAGTTTGAAATTAAAAGGTTAAAGTTTGACCTTGAAAAGCTATTAAAAAGTCAATCAATCAGATGATACCGGTGATCTAACTCAGGATTGGTCCGTCTATTACAACAAAAAAATTGAAATCCATTGAAGATCCCCCGGCTATAGATAAAGCAGAAGGTCTCCAATGGTATGAATTGTGCTTGTGCACAGATTCCAATGCTACATGACAACCAGCAAAGACAGAGACAGACATAAATGAAACCAATAGTATTTTAATGGGTAAAATATAAAAATACACTGCTTGTGCAGTACAAAAAATATAGGTAAGTGTAAAATTAAACTATGAGGATGTTTTAAATTATAAATCGCTTCATATCGTATAAAAGTGAAATCAAAGGTTCTTAGAATATACTAAAAAAATAATTTAGATCTTAGAGTCAAATTTTGTTAAAAGATCTAACGAATTTTGTTAAATTTCACATCAATATATGCCAATAAAAATGGCAACATGTGTCATTCTTAATAAAAAAAAATATAAATATAATTTTTTTATTTTATTAATTTTGCATTCTAGTTTTTATAAGAATAAGGGTATTATAGAAATATAAAAAAATATGACATTTTTGACATACTTTGGTAATTTGATGGACTATTTTAACACCTTTTGAATATCGTAGAGCTCTTTAAAAAATTTATGTTAGTTTGAAGATTTTTTTATATTTTTCCTATTTTAATTGAGAAATGTTATACTTTCAATATATTTTTTTTAAAAAAAAAAAATTAAAGTGGTTTTAAAATTATTATTAGATTAATAATCCAACGATAATTTTATAAGTTAAATTAGTTTTAGAGAGACACAAAAAGAACATGAAAAGAAAAATTTAGAGTACGTTTCGCATTGCGATTTTGTAAACAAAAAGTGTGATTTTAAACCAAATCACAGAAAATAGATCATCTGAGATCGCGTTTTTAAGAAATTGAATTTTTTTTTTTTTTTAAAAAGGAAAAATCCATGTCTTCAAATCCCAGGCAATAGGGGTATATTTTTGAAAATGCACAAATTTAAAGGCTAAAACTATAATTTTGGCAAACGCTTAACTGTGTTTTTAAAAATCACATTTCCAAAATCATACATTTTAAAATCACTATTTTTAAATTTACAAGCCCATACCAACCTTTAGTATTACTCTTTTTTACAACACCTAAGCTAAATAAAAAGTACTCATTATTGTAGTAAGAATTTAAAACTAATATTATATACCATTAGATACATAATCTTTAAATCTTGTTTCATCGGTTATAAATTAAAATCATATATATTTTTTTTTTTACATTCACTTTATGAGACGTAACTTCTACTTCTTAAGGTGTGATCCACAGTCGATTAAAGTACTCCTTTAAAAATGAGATCAATAGCCGATTAAAGTACTCCTTAAGACAAATTAAAATCATACTTAATTAGAGGGAGAGGCCAATTTTGAGAACTCAACACCACTCACAAATACGGTGACCAACAATTCAACCAACTTTACTACCGGCCAAGGAACCGGCAACATGTTGCGGGCATTTGCGTAAAGAACGTGTTGGTTTTTATTTAATTTTCATTTGAAAAAAAAAAACACGTTAAGAGGAAGAGGGTGCAATTAATGCCGGCGGTGTTGCTAACCGATTGCTTTGGTCAACTTTCCCCCACGCACCTGTCCCTCGTTATAAATACCCTCTTCTCCATTATTCCTCCAGACCATTCTCAAAGCTTATCCTTCCTTCCTTCTTAATTCCTTCCTTCAGAGAGAAGAAAAGTAAGCATGGCGTTTCCAATGGTATTTCTGAAGCTTGCCAACTGGGTGTTGTACCAGCTTTTAGCCAACTCATGTTACAGAGCTGCAAGGAAAGTGAGAAAATCGTCACAGCACCCTTCTTTGTTTCCCAGCTTGGCAAAATGCGGCTTAGACAAGAGGGGTTCTCACACATTGGTCTGTGACATCCAGGGAACCCTCCTCAGGTCGCAATCCTTCTTCCCCTTTTTCATGTTGGTTGCCTTCGAAGGCGGCAGCATTGCGAGAGCTTTTCTCCTGCTCCTCTCATGGCCGATTCTGTGGCTGGTAGACTATGAGCTTAAATTGAGGGTCATGATATTCATATCCTTGTGCGGTCTGAGGTTGAAGGACATGGAGAGCGTTTCCAGGACTGTTTTGCCAAAGTTTTTTCTTGAGAATCTCAACTTCGAAGCTTACAAGGTTTTGGCTTCGACAGGGTCAAAGGTTGTCTTCACAAGTGTTCCCAGAGTGATGGTGGAAGGGTTTCTGAAAGAGTATTTGGGTGTTGCTGATGTTGTTGGGTCTGAGTTGCAGACAGTTGGGGGATTCTACACAGGTTTGGTGGGTGAGTCTGGTTTGCTTGTAAAGCACAGAGCCCTTAAAGAGTATTTTGGAGATGCAAATCCTGATATTGGGCTTGGAACTCTAAGCCTCCATGACCATCTTTTCATCTCCCTTTGCAAGGTATTCTAAACCCCACTTTCTTATTTCTTAAGCTAGAAATCTTTTGTCCTTTCCTTTTGTTCTTTTTTTGGGGGACTCTCAGGTCATTTCACTGTTGCATTTACCTAACTAGCTAGCTATTTGATGTACTTTTGAGTATTTTGGACTTGGGTTTGATGGGTTTCATCTATTTCTTTTATTCAACTAATAAACTAGTTAATTTATCGAATCCATCTCGTGTTAGTCCCCTTCATCTTTGCATGAGTAATGATATTAATTAGTAGACTTTAATACGATTCAGATGACTTGTTCTTACTTGTAAATAGTCTTTTCTTTAATTAAGTCAAGGATTAATGGGTGCATAGTACATTTCATTTAAATTCTTGTTAGGTATATCAAACTCTTCATATATTTTGCTAAATTATGTATGGTGTTTTAACACGCAGGAGGCTTATGTGGTGCACAAGGAAGACATCACAAGCTCAACAATAATGCCAAGGGAGAAGTACCCAAAGCCTCTGATCTTCCATGATGGAAGGCTAGCTTTTTTCCCCACCCCATTAGCAACTCTGTGCATGTTCATGTACCTCCCACTTGGAATCCTCCTAGCAATTTTCAGAATCATTGTCGGCAACTATCTTCCTCACAAGTTTGGCATGATGTTGGGGTTTTGGAGCGGCGTACATCTTGAAGTCAAAGGACACAAAATCCCACCAAAATCAAATCATCACCAAAAAGGAGTTCTCTATGTTTGCACCCACAGAACCCTCTTGGACCCAGTTTTCCTCAGCATGGCTTTGGGAAAGCATTTGACTGCAGTCACATACAGCCTAAGCAAGATGTCTGAATTGATTTCCCCCATAAAAACTGTGAGATTGACAAGGGACAGAAAACAAGACGCAGAAACCATGGAAAAGAAGCTTAGTGAAGGTGATTTGGTGGTGTGCCCTGAAGGAACAACATGTAGAGAGCCATATTTGTTAAGGTTTAGCTCTTTGTTTGCTGAGTTAGCTGACGACATTGTCCCTGTCGCTATAAACAGCCATGTGAGCATGTTTTATGGCACTACAGCCGGTGGACTCAAATGCCTTGACCCCTTGTTCTTTTTGATGAACCCTAATCCGACCTATTGTGTCCAAATCCTTCCAAAGCTGCCCAGGGAGCTCACATGTGCAGGGGGAAGATCAAGCTTTGACGTGGCAAATGATATCCAAAAACAATTAGCTGATGCTTTAGGGTTTCAGTGCACCACTCTTACAAGGAGGGACAAGTACATGATGCTTGCTGGGAATGAAGGAATGGTCAGGAGACCCTAGTTTGAGATTTTTTTTTTTTGGGGGGGGGGGGGGGTGGGTGGTTTGTTGTGAACCATATATTTTAATTTATTTTCAACCACAAAACCATATTTTTTGTTTTTTTGTGAATCATATAGTATTTTTGCCATCTCACTAGTATGTGTGAGATTTATTATTATTATTAGTATGCTGGCTTATTGGCATATTTATCTTTAGCATCTTTTTTTTGATATACGTTCTTTTCTCAACCATCTACATTGATTGGAAAAATGAACAGTTAGATTAATAATTCCTGCAATCAATTAGCAGCTGTTGCTTTCTCCGAACTTGAGTTTCATTTCTGGTGGGTGAGCAATAAATTGCTGAGACCCTAAATTGGCGTAATCTGCTTCATTTGAAATTTTGAAGGCTCCCATGCACAACTTTTTCCTAAGTGATAGCAGGGGAAAATTAATGCGTGCATTGAAACTACTTCCCTTCTTAGACAAAATAATTTAAGAAATTAGGTCAAATTTGCTTTTGTGAGACAATTATTATATATATATTACCTGCAAAAAAGCTCAGGAAAAAAAAAAAAAAAAAGTTTTCCTGTCCACATATTGACAGAGCCGACTTAACATTTTAAAGTATTATTTAAAAAAAAAAAAAAATCAAAACCCACCAAAAAAATTGACAAAAATTTATACAAAATTCACAAGAAAAATCAAGCACAAAAATAAACATTACAAAAAAAAAAAAAAATCAATTTTATTTTTTATTTTTTTATTTTTATGAATCTTTACCTTATGGATACACCTATTTCAAATAATACTCACCAAAATAATTGTCTAAAAACCCACAAGAAAAAACCTATACATGTATTTACTTTTTTATGGGTTAATTGGTCTTATTTTACCATAGGCTTATTATATTGGGGTTTATTAATTAAATTGAGACATTTTTAAATTTATTTTAGGGACATTTTTTAAATTACTTACTTATCAAGTTATCATGATTAGAGGCCTTAAGTTTTTATTAAAAAAATTTGGAGCCTTATTAAAAAAAAAAAAAAAAAGGGGGCCATAAATTAGAAACAAAAAATTATTTAAAAAATTTTTTGGGCAAATTTTTTTTTCTTTTTAGCCTTATTAATTTGAGGACCTTGTTAATTTGCGTCTCACTTGCCTAATGGTTTAGCCAACCCTATACGTGCATCTTTTACTTACTTAAAAGTTAAAACATTGTACGATGACTAATAAATGTGTATGGAAATTAAAATCATGCATGGTCCCTCTCCTTCCTGTGTAGCATGGAGGTGTGTGCATCTAATCTTATGGGGTTTAAATTCTTCTGAACTGCATTGAATGATATGAGAAATGACAGTGCCTTGTCATAAATTTTCATGCACCTAAGTTTGTCCGGCGTGCAGTACTGACCGGAATATACATGTACAGTAGGGCGGCCGGTACTGGCCTCTTGGGTACTTAGGGGGGGTGTTTGTTTAATAACAAGACTCCCACGGCATTATTCACCTTTAAAAAAAATTTTAAAAAAATGATTAATATAAAAAAATAAAAAAATAATATTAAAACAAAAAAAAAAAATTTTTGTAATAATTTTTTTATTTGAATAATAATAAAAAGTAAATTATGTAATATAAAAAGTGAATGATTTGATATAAAAATAAGAATATTGTTTTTTTTTTTAAATAAAATAAATAGTNTTGTTTAATAACAAGACTCCCACGGCATTATTCACCTTTAAAAAAAATTAAAAAATAATGATTAATATAAAAAAATAAAAAAATAATATTAAAACAAAAAAAAAAAAAATTTGTAATAATTTTTTTATTTGAATAATAATAAAAAGTAAATGATGTAATATAAAAAGTGAATGATTTGATATAAAAATAAGAATATTGTTTTTTTTTTTTAAATAAAATAAATAGTATGATGAAATATGAGGAAATGTGAGGAAATAGGAAGGGTTTAACAAACGAGGCCTTAATTCATTCATTTGTTTATGCAATATGTTGCAAAAATTCACATGACTTGAATTTAGCCTTCAAAAGAGTAATCCTCTGTAACGTTCTTAAAACTGAACTGATTAATTTAATTCATTTTGGCAGTTTAATTACGGACAATACCACCAGTTCAGTTAACTTGTAACTGATAGGGGGAAATCACCTAGCAACATGACAAAGTAAAATAAACAAAAAGTGGAAATAAATGATTTGAGATTATAAAAATCATAAATTATCTAATAGTATAGTTAATTACAGACCCAGAGCCTCTAACAATATTCTAAATACTAGTCCCCAAGTGATAGCTCAATCGGCTGTGAATCCCGCCTTATGAAGCGGAGGTCACAAGTTCGAATCCCCCCACCCCCTATCCTTGTGTGGACATGTCAAAAAAAAAAAAAAAAAAATTATAAATACTAGTCAAACCTGATACTGTGAGACACTCGCTACACGTCTTCATCTTAACGATCCTTCTCATGCACTCTATATGTGGGCAACCTGCTAAATCACAAGTAACTACGCGAGCCCATGACTTAGTAAGAAAATGTTACAATTGAGTATGCAATGAGCCCATAAGTAATAGCTTACAACTTAGAAAAGTAGACGTGAGTTTTCACAAATGTAACTTATATTGTCTTTATTATTATGTCATGAAAATGTAGTTTAATTTAATGAAATATTGTGGCATAATTCGGGTAACAACCACTGATATTTAATGCAGGAAAATTATGGTATAAGTATATATATAGTAAATCATAGTTATTCTCTGTATAATATATTCAAGCTCTTAACCATTTTTTGGTGTGGTTGGTGCTGTCCCGAGGCACCTGTAGTACAATACTAGTGTCCCGAATATCATATGCGTATCATTTGCTCACTAGCAACCTTACTGAGTTTAACCTCGGGTGGCCTATGCTGCTAATGATGTCCATCCATAGTAACCACCATACAAAAATAGTTGTACCGATCACAAACATTCATTGGATACAAGGCCAAACATAAACAATAAACATATTTTCACTATTTGGTCAAGCCCATATAATAAGCTTATGGCTATTATATCGTACCTAGCAGTATACCACATTATAAGATGCAATTATTGTTTATTTAGCCAAACATTTATTTGTCTTATAAAAGTAATAGGTTTAGAACATATTATTGAAAATGCATCCTCAATCTGTTGACATATCGCATGTTTTTATTTAAATCAGTTGTAAGTATTTACTTACCTTGTCTATTCGTCCTCAAATTTCAGTATCTCGAACACTTGCTACTGCGAAACATAGTCTACTATTATACACAGTACTTCGAGAATCCTATTTCATTTCATGCATGCAACACTAGACCACCATTAAAACCCTAATTATCCATTTTTTTTGTACTATCAAACGTTCAACCTCAATATTGAACATTCAGTATATGATAGTTGAACTTTCGACCCAGTGCCATGCATGGAGCATTCGATGGACACCATAATGCATGCAAAACTTAATCCTACCTAACAGATATCACTCTTAACCAAAATTTCTAACAACTTAATAAAATTTTGTTAAACTATATCAACACTACAAATCTTGAAAAACAAGTACATCACCTTTTGGAAAAATCATAGTTTTCAAGAGAAATAAATTATAAGGCATTTTTGTCATATTTAAGACTAATAAAAATTGTAAGTTTCCAAAGGATTCGGCTTGTATGCTGTAGTTAAATACTACAACATACATGCTATTAAAAAATTGAAGGGTGATCATTTAATTAAAGTAATTGAAAGGTTCAGATCTATTATAATAAATACCAATAAATAGATAAAATAATGGATGAAAAAAAAATTACTATTTATTAAGACAGATCTGTATTATTTAATTACTTTAATTAAATCCTTACCTTTTAATTTTATAACCTTATATATATATATATATATATATTGTACTACAACATATATTGTACTACAACATAAAAGTTAGATCCGTTTTCTGGAGAGCAATAGATGAAGTATCCCGGTTAGAGTTCCAAGGGAAAATTAAATGGACAGCTACCTGTAGGTCGTCTTTTTCATGTTTTTTATAAAAAAAAATATATGTCATATTTTTTAACCACATAGAGCTAAAATTCTATTTTTTAACGGTAATAAATTGAACATGTTATGTTTCGTCAACTAAATATACCTGATAGAATCCAAAATAACCTTAATTTATCCTCTTACAACACTAAGAGGAGCTACTTATTTCTGCACAAAATATATTGACAAATAATTTAAACATATAATATTTTGATAAAAATAAATATGTCTATATATATATCTGTCTGCTCACCCACATCACCATAAACCACCAAATAAAGGAAGCACGATGAGAATTTCCCTTTCATACCAAACTCAGTCGTTGTCAGAACACTATGCAAATTAATATTCACCACAACTAAAAACATACGCATAAAACGAAAGTTGTCTCAAATCTGACAATGAATTCAATAATTGCTTGCTTTTCTTTCTCAAAACTTCCAACACATACACTTGGGAGTAAAAGGAAAGTGACCCGGCATATATTGTGTTTCATGTTTCATATATACCATCCAAGGAGTACGGACCTAATTTGTCTATATTTATTGATCAACGTGTTTTTTTTTTTTTAAAATAATAATAATAAAAATGATACAAACTATCATTTTCTTTCTTCAATGCACACCAACCTACCTAACGATGAAACTGACTCTTCTATTTCAATTTGTGCTTCATTAGAAGATGTATCATTCTCTCTCTCTCTCTCCTAAGCAATATTCCCACTTTTTTTTTTTTAATTTAAAAAAAAAACTGGGCAGACAAGAAAAAGATCAAAGTCAAGTGGTGGAATCACCTAGAGGCCAGAAGGGGTTGTGGCCCTTGCAATAGTTGAAATAAATTTCTATCCCAAAGGAGCTCATCCAATACAAGAGCTAATGGCCCCTACAAATTTTGTTGACTTTTCAAAATGGCCCACGCAAAAGCTCTCAAAACTTGGCTTGTTTCACTCTAATAGATTATATGCTATGCAATGTATTTCCCACATTAGTTGTGTATATATATGTATGCAATATTGGCTTCTATATATAGGCTCTTTCTATACAGTATTTAATTTTTGTAATTCAGTATAAAATCTTTTTCTCAATATGGTATTAGATCATAAATTCTGAATCACTATTCTCAAATTTATTTTCCTGGCATCCTCTTTGATTCTTTTCCGGCAAAGGCCATCGCTCTTTATTTTTTGGTTCTCTCTCTTCCCATAATTGTTTCGAGCTTGTGACTACACTATTCGAAACCTTGGAAGACAACTATTCCAAAGCTGTCGGGTACAACCTCATCGGAGATTCCATGCGCCACCACCTTCACCAGATCAGCTTGGTTGCCATACCATTCCACATATCCGCCGTTTGTTGTTTGAGATGTCATAACCTCTACAAATGGACCTTCCACACGCTCCCACGCGACAGTAGTCCCTATGCACGTGGGCTTCAAGCTCCAATGAGCCGCCACCAATGTAGCGAGTGTTTCACGTGCCAATCTCTTCTCCTTACACCGTGTGGCCACATGTCAACCAAACAGAGTGGCATGCCATCACAATGGCCACGTCAATCCTAGTGCCACTTTAGTAGAGGCATCACACCAGCCCTAGTGCCTCATCAGCAACAATACCATCTCAACCATGGTGCCACGCTAGAAAGGGTGCCATGTCATCACCTAGACATATTTTGACTTTTTTGTTGAACCTTGACTTTGACCACTTACCAATGGTGGAATTTGATCGTTGTCTATTGACTTTGACTACTGCCAGAGTTGACCAAGTGTTTCCTACTCATTTTTTTTGTCATGATTTCATATTTGTAATCTGTTTTGCACTTTACATTCCTAGTTGGGCACAAAATAAGATTCTTCATCATGTTTAAAATATATTGGATGGCATAAACTACATTGTCTTGTCCCAATCTATGTATAACTTTCTTAAATGTTGCAAGCTTTGGTTTTATGTGACTGAGGCAGTCAAAAACCCCATTAAAAGTGCTACTAAAATTGATGACGACTTCATCACTCGTCTCATTGATTGGGATAGCAATCATCATTAGATTCTTATATGGTTCAGTAATACCACTATTCCATCTATTTCCTCGCTATTTGCTAGTTTTGATGAAGTTAAGGGTGTAACACCCCTAAAACTGGACTGAACCATTTTGATTGGATTACTCACAATTCCTCCAGTTCAATTAACTAGTAACTAACTCAAGGAATCGCCCATTTAACAAACTCAAAGTAAATATAAGCAGAAGGTGAAATGTGAGATATGAGATATCTAAAAATCATAAAATATGCAGGAATTACAATCAATCTTTGTAATACTCCGATAAAAACAACCGTTTTATTTGAGACTCATATTTCATAAAACTCAGTTTTAAAACAAAGATTGAAGCCCTCTTACTTAGCCGAAAAGCCTTGAGGCAAAACCTAAATTTTCACCTTTCTAACTGTACATACGCTAGGGTTATTGGACATTCACCTTTGTCTTTAGTAAGGACATACAATATGGGACCACCGTACGTACGCTCTTGCCTTTAGTAGAGGATGTACGCGTGGGGACCATTGTATGTACTCTCTGCAAATAATACATGGACATACTGTGATGCCCTGCCTGGTGGGCAAATCAATTAACTAGTAATTAATCCTATGGCGCGCCATCCTAGTCATGTCCCTCTAGGACATGACCTCCGAAAAATCATTTTCCTCGTTGTAATGAGAAAAATGCAGCGGAAGACTTTACTAAGACTATGTGATTAAGAGACAGTAATTGAAACATCACACAATAATACCAGAGATAAAGTACTACATCATCAATATCATAGATAGTCACCAAATGTACTGGTCATCAGAACATTAGTAGGAAATAGATACAACCCAAAATAAACAAACATCAATATTGTTCACAAAAGATCAATAGATCAAAGCCTAGAGCTAAGCTTTAACAGAGCTAGTGAAATCAAAATCTCTATCATGTCTGCACAGGCAGATTCTCCGGCCTCGTACATCGAGCGCAACCAAATAGGGTCAATGTCTTCAAAAATCACACGAATCAAGTTCTGAGCTAGCACCCAAGTATGTTCTGATGGCATTCTCTTTTTAAGCGGCTAAACCGTATAATAATCGTAATGGGAGATTAAACATAAAGAAAATGGTAAATTTAAGACTTAGTGATTTTTAACGCATATAATACCCATGCCAGTTTAGTAATGAACTCAGATATTTAATAAGCAAAAGCAGTTCCATCATGACAGCTTATTTATGCGTGATATATATATAGTAATGATATATGCATACGATGTAAACAACAGTCATAGTTCAACAATATGGTCTACCTGAGATATTACCCATTCTCAGCAGGGTTGATGCTGTCCCGAGAAATCTATAATACAATGCTAGTGCCCCAGCCATTGCATAACATACCGAACGTAACATTAGTAGCACGATCGAGTCCGACCTCGAATGACTCACACCAACTAATGATGTCCGTCCTATAGTGACCGAACCATTGAAAATGGTTGCATCAAGGTCACGGAACCAATGGATCCAAAGCCCCGTATAATACACCTATTTGACCATAAAGCTAACATGTATAGTAAGCCCATGGCCATTACTACTGCACGTACCGGTGTACCATGTCATACGATGCAATTATCTTGTCTGTATTTTACATGCATGTCATTTTACAAGTCTCACTTGGTTAACATGTTCAACATAACGTTTTTCTCAAAATGACAGAGTTCATGTGCAATAAGTACAAACTGTGAGAGTTATAAAATATGCATGTTTTCTCAATACACAAAATAGATGTGCAGTGCATGGAAAATAGAAATGAACATTATGTAAGTTAAAACTCACCTGGATCGAAAAGCGTCTCTGAATACTCCAAAAGATCCGGGTTCTCCAAATCTGTGGAAAACCTTCTATTAGTCTTAATTCCACTAAAACAACTATAAAATAAGGAAAACAGGAGTTATGTGACGTTTGGTGAAAATAGGGTTTCTCTGTCACACATTAACCGTATGTCCCGGCTCAGGGCCGTATGTCCACCGTGTCACGACGGGCCGTATGTCTGACACAACACCGTACGTCTGCTATGTGAGTTCTCTAGGAGAACCTTATTTTCTCTCCACTGTTCTCCTATTCTCCGATTCCTAAGGCTACTAAGAACACTCTAAAGCCTTCTAGTCTAGTTTGCAACCTCCATGCAACGTAACAACGCTAAGCTAACGAAAACGCCAACCCAAATGAGTTTCAAAGCGTAACTAAGCTAACAATTACAACTAAGCATAAAACAAGCAGCATAACGACTTAATTAAAAGCTAAGGATCGAACGTTACCTCCTTCAAACAAAACCGCAAGAGTTTCGCCTCACGAACGTTTCGAAACACGCAAACGCCTCACACACACGCTCACAAAGCACACTCGAGACCCTTGGAAACACTCTAGGAATACTCTTGCAACCTGGGAGCGTCTGAAGTTTGTGAAAAACACGAAGAGGGTATAAGGGTATTTATAGGCCCAGAAAAGCAACCAATGTCTGGCCAAGGGGCTTACGTCCGGTGGTCTTCGCCCAGCGGTCCAAAGGCTGCCTTGTACGTCCAAGTATTAACTAGAGGGTATTCAAAAAGTAGCGTACGTTCGGTGGTCCCACGTACGTTCGCCTGTACAGTTTGCAAAACGTACGTCCAGTGGTCCCCCTTGTATGTCCGCACTACAGACAGCAGCGTACGTCCGCCAGACCTAGCGTACACCCAAAAGTCTAAATTACCCTTCTAGTGTCCTTAGTGACTCAAAGCCCAAATTAACTCTCCCAACTAAGCTACTTATGCCTAGTTAATAATTTAGGTCACTACATTTTTCCCTACTTATAAGAATTTTGTCCTCGAAATTTCGAGACAAATACCAAAAGAACAGCACTTAACGAGAAATAGAATATTACCTTATGTCCGTAGAGTCTTCTTCATCATGCTCGGTAGGTTCCTGGATTATCTCGTCCCATCCATTAATCGGTACATCATCCTCTTCAAACAGCTGTGGAAAATCACCACGCAAGTCGTTGAGTGCATCATACTCGATGTTGCCCACACTATATCAATCCTCGTCAATCTCTACTCCCAAGTCTATCCACTCGCAGAAGGAGTAGTTTCACACGCAGTCCGGATCGATTGGTATGGGTGCCATAATCCTGAAGAGAAAACAATTATTTCTTAGTCAACTATTCCCTTACCCAAAATGAAAATAGGTATACTGTCCAAGTATAATCTTAAAAGAAAGAGTCATACACAATCATTCAAACCAATGCGGGTAGCGACTTCGCATGTTGTGTTCTACTTCCCACGATGCTTCCTCAACTCCATGATTGCGCCACAGTACCTTGACGATAGGAATCTTCTTGGTATGCAGCACTTGCTCCTTCTTATCCACGATCTTCACTGGTTCCTCCACGTAGGTTAATCCCTCCTGGATTTCCACTAGCTCATACTCCATAATTACATCGAGGTTAGCGATGTACTTCCTCAGGATAGACACGTGAAAAACGTTATGCGTTCTGACCAAATCTGGGGTTAAGGCAATCCTATAAGCCAACATTCCCACTCTCTGAGTAATCTCGAGCGGTCCTACGAATCTGGGGCTAAGCTTCCCCTTCTTCATAAACCGCATCACTCCCCTCATAGGTGATACCTTCAGGAACACACGATCCCCTACCTCAAACTCCAAAGGCCTCCTTCGGTTATCAGCATAACTCTTCTACCGACTTTGAGCTGCACTCATCTTTTTCTTGATGACACACACCTTATCACGAGTGTCTTAAATCAATTCTGATCCCAACGTCTGTATTTCACCGACGTTGTCTTAATACAAGGGCGACTGACACTTTCGTCCATAAAGTACTTCATACGGCGGCATTCCAATAATCTCCTGATAGCTGTTGTTGTAGGCAAACTCGATCAAAGGGAAGTACTTAACCCAGCTACCTTTGAATTCCAACACACATGCCCACAACATATCCTCTAAGATCTGGTTCGTCCGCTCAGACTGACCGTCTGTTTGAGGATGGAAAGTGGTACTAAACTTTAGCTCCGTCCCCATTTCTTTTTGAAGACTTTGCCAAAACCTCAAAGTAAAACAAGAGTCTCTGTCCGAAATAATTGCCGATGGTACTCCATGTAAACGGACTATATTCTGGACATATAGTCTGGCCAACTTATCCATCGGATCCTTAACCTTTATGGGAATAAAGTGAGCACTCTTCGTTAATCGATCGACAACAAACCAAATGGAATCTTTCACAGTTTGTGTTTTTGGTAAACCCAAAATAAAGTCCATTGCGATCTCGTCCCACTCCTATTTCGGTATAAGCAACGACTCAAGTGTCCCTATCGGTCTTTCATACTTCGCCTTCACTTGTTGGCAGGTCGAACATTGCTCCACAAACTTCACAATGTCTTTCTTCATATTGTTCCACCAATATGACCCCTTCACATCATGGTACATCTTGGTGCCTCTAGGATGCACAGTGTATGGAGAATGATGAGCCTCACTCATTATCTCCTTCCTCAGTCCTCCGATTCCCGGTACACACACTTGCTTGAAATTGGTGAGCAACCTGTCCTTCTTAAGACAAAACTCTGTCACCTTAGCTTCCATAAGCAATTGCTTGATCTTGGCACACTTAGGGTCCTAAAGCTAAGCAGCCTTGATTCTTGTAAGCAATTCTGACTGAACCATCAGGTTAGCCAGATGTACGGGCGTACCTTCGCTTACTACTTCCAATCCCATCCCTGTGAGTTTCTTAATCAACTGGGGTTGAGAAATCCCAAGAGCGGCAAGCTCCACCATTGATTTCCTGCTCAACGCATTAGCTACCACGTTAGCCTTACCAGGATGATAATTGATCTCGCAATCATAATCCTTGATCAACTTTAGCCACCTCCTCTGCCTCATGTTCAACTCCTTCTGAGTGAAGAAATACTTTAAGCTCTTATAGTCCATGTAGATCTCGCACAGCTCTCCATACAAGTAGTGCCTCCAAATCTTAAGAGCAAACACAACCGCTACCAACTCCAGGTCATGTGTAGGATAATTCTGCTCATACGGCTTTAGCTGGCGTGAAGCATATAGGCAATAACATTGCCGTTTTGCATCAGCATGCAACCTAAACCCTTCTTAGAAGCGTCGCTATACACTACGAAATTACCAGATTATGTAGGTAATGCCAACACTGGAGCAGTCACCAATCGCCTATTGTGGAAACATTGCTCACACTCATCCGTCCAAACAAAATGAGCATTCTTCCTAGTCAAAGTAGTGAGTGGTCCCGACAGCTTTGAAAAACCTTCAATGAAGTGTCGATAATAGCCAGCAAGTCCTAAGAAACTTAGAATCTCAAACATGCTAGTTGGTCTAGTCCACTCTACCACGGCCTTCACCTTCTCCGGGTTAATTGCTACTCCTTCACCATAAATCACATGTCCGAGGAAAGACACGCTATCCAGCCAAAACTCGCACTTCTTGAGTTTAGCATAGAGCTTATCCCTCCTAAGCCTCTCCAATGCCTTTTGTAGATGCTCATCGTGCTCCTCCGACGTCCTTGAGTAGATCAAGATGTAGTCAATAAAGACAATGGTGAACTGATCCAAATAGTCATGAAAGACTCTATTTATCTTGTCCATGAAGACTGATGGCATATTAGTTAGTCTGAAAGACATAACTAAGAACTTGTAGTGTCCATAACGAGTCCTAAAGGCTGTTTTAAGAATGTCCTCTTCCTTCACCCTCACTTGGTGATAGCCCGAGCACAAATCGACCTTGGAAAACACTCGCGCTCCTTGCAGCTGATCCAACAGGTCATCAATCCTTGGCAAAGGATATCAATTCTTGATCATCACCTTATTCAACTCCCGATAGTTAATGCACATCCTCATTGACCTGTCCTTCTTCTTAACAAACAACACCGGCACTCCCCATGGTGATATGTTAGAGCAAATAAAACCCTTGTCCAAAAGCTCCTGGAGCTGTTTCTTTAGCTCCTTCAACTCCGACGATGCCATCCTATACGGTGCCTTAGAGATCGGATTAGTGCATGGCACACACTCAATCCCAAACTCCACCTCCCTCTGCGGTGGTAATCCAGAATAGTCTATCGAAAAGACATTTGGATACTCGCACACCACAAGAATATCTTCCAGATTCTTCTTTCCTTGCTTCGTTGGAGAGACAACGAATGCCAAAAACGCCTGGTCGCCTCCGATGATAAACTTCCTAGCTTGTACGGCTAAAATCTTTGAAAGTAAAGACCTCACTCGCGATCCAACGTACGTCACTTTTCCTTCTCCCCATGGTGTAAGCGTCACTTGCTTTAGAGCACAGTCGATAACTGCCGAATGCTTCATCAACCAATCCATTCCAAGAATAACATCGTAACTAAACATAGAGAGAACGACTAAGTTTGCAGAAAGTACTCTTCCACAAATGCTAACAGGGCATTCGTAAACTACACGCTTATAGACCACAATTTTCCCTACGGGTGTAGTTACAGCTAGACCAGGTTTCAAAGTTTTCACAACAAGTCTAGACAACCTTATGAACACTATAGATACGAAAGAGTGGGTAGCCCCCGAATCAAACAAAACTAAAGCTTCAAATCCAAGTATAGGGGCAGTACCTGTCACTACTTCCGATCCTCCTTCCGGTTCTCCTGGAACAAGCGCGTAAACCCGAGCTGGTGCCAAAGGCTTCTAAGCAACCCCTTTGCCCACGCAGTCCTTGCTGAAGTGACCAAACTGGCCGTATCGATAGCAAGTCCCGGTTGCCATCTTGTAGGGTCCCCAGTGTACACGGTTACACTTCTTACACAGCTCCGATGTTTGATTCTTCTGCGACAAAACTGGAGGGTTACCAGAGGTACATCCTTGTGACCTCTGGGGTGGAAAACTCCCCATCGCCATTATTTTAGCTAGCCTGGCTCCTCCGACCGAAGTACCAGTTCCTTGAGTCCTCCTCTTCTGATCCGTGTACTCAGCCGCATTCTCCTTCAAACTTTCCTCATAGATCGATGCCTTATCGACCAATTGGGAGAAATCCCGAATGTCGAAACAGCTCATCATAATTCGAATACAAGAGTTCAGACCTCGTTCAAACTTCTTCGCTTTCTTTTCCTCAGTCGGGATGAGGTATAAACCAAAGCGCGACAACTGTAGAAACTTTGCGATGTATTCAATCACCGACATCCCTCCTTGGACCAAATCCAAAAACTCTCGTGCCTTCGCCTCCTGCACGACTCTAGGAAAGAAGTGCCGATTGAACTCGTGCTTGAAGACTTCCCAAGAAATGGTAGTCTCCGAACCCAAGTCAACGACAAGCACCACTTTCTTGTCCTGTCACCAGCGCTTAGCTTCTCCAGTCAGCTTGTAAGCAGCCTAAGCCACTTTTTGCTCATTCGTACATCCAAGGGTAGCTAATAACTCCTCCACGTTGTTCAGCCAATTCTTAGCACGGATGTGGTTGCCTCTCCGGTCAAAACTCTCCGAGTGATGACTACAAAAATATTTCAGAGAACATCCAGTCCCTTGAGCTGGTTGTCTCGCAACCCTATCTCGATTTAAAGCTAAAACCAACTGGCCAATCGCGTCCATCACTTGGCTTCCAGGGAGTATCACCTCATCAATGGGAATGTCTACCAGCTCAGGGTGAACACTTCCCTCTCTAATCTCCAGCGTGTTAGGTCCGGTTACAGGGTTCCTTCGGGGCGGCATTCTCTACGTTGAAGACTAGAGTTAGAACCGACTCTACTAGAACCAAGCAACCAAGTCTAGAGACTAAGTCCTAATCGCTCATCTAGCCTAATCTCTGGTGTGATCATGGCCTAAGTTCTCTTTTTTCCTCTATCCTATAGTCTTCTCAGAGTAAAAGCTCGGATACCAACTGACACCCCACCCGATGGGCAAATCAATTAACTAGTAATTGATCTCACGGCGTGTCATCCTAGCCATGTCCCTCCAAGACACGACCTCCGAAAAATTGCTTTCCTTGTCGTAACTAGAAAACAGCAGTGGAAGACTTTACTAAGACTATTGGATTAAGAGACAGTAATTGAAATATCACACATCAATACTAGAGATAAAGTACTACATCATCAATATCATAGATAGTCACCAAATATACTGGTCATCAGACCATCAGCAGAAAATAGATACAACCCAAAATAAATAAACACCAACATTGTTCACAAAAGATCAATAGATCAAAGCCTAGAGTTAAGCTTCAACAGAACTAGTGAAATCAAAATCTCTATCATGTCTGCACGGGCAGATCCTCCGGCCTCCCACATCGAGTGCAACCAAATAGGGTCCATGTCTTCAAAAATCACACGGATCAAGTCCTGAGCTAGCACCCAAGTCTATTCTGATGGCAACTTCTTCTAAAGCGGCTAAACCGTATAATAATCATAATGGGAGATGAAACATAAATAAAAGGGTAAGTCTAAGACTTGATAATTTTTAACGCAGATAATACCTATGTCAGTTTAGTAATGAACTCAGATGTTTAATAAACAAAAGCAGTTCCATCATGATAGCTTATTTATGCGTGATAGATATAGTAATGATATATGCATACGATGTAAACAACAGTCATAGTTCAACATTATAGTCTACTTGAGATATTGCCCCTTCTCAGCGGGGTTGATGCTGTCCCGAGAAACCTATAATACAATGTCATTGCCCCAGCCATTACATAACATATCATACGTAATATTAGTGGCACGATTGAGTCTGACCTCAAGTGGCCCACACCAACTAATGACGTTCGTCCTATAGTGACCGAACCATTGGGAATGGTTGCATCAAGGTCAGGTAACCAATGGATCCAAAGCCTCGTATAACACACCCATTTGACCATAAAGCTAACATGTATAGTAAGCCCATGGCGATTACTATCGTACGTACCGGTGTACCATGTCATACGATGCAATTATCTTGTCTGTATTTTATATGCATGTCATTTTACAAGTCTCACTTGGTTAACATGTTCAGTACAATATTTTTCTCAAAATGACAGAGTTCATGTGCAATAAGTACAAACTGTGAGAGTTGTAAAATATGCATATTTTCTCGATACACAAAATAGATGTGCAGTGCATGAAAAATAGCAATGAACATTATGTGAGTTAAAACTCACCTAAATCGAAAAGTGTTTCTAAATACTCCGAAAGATCCAGGTTCTCCAAATCTATGGACAACCTTCTATTAGTCTTAATTTCACTAAAACAACTCTAAAATAACGAAAACAGGAGCTATGAGACGTTTGGTGAAAATATGGTTTCCCTATCACACACTAACCGTACGTCCGGGCTCAGAGCCATACGTCCACTATGTCACGATGGGCCGTACGTCCGGCACAACACCGTACGTCTGCTATACGGGTTCTCAGGGAGAACCTCATTTTCTCTTCACTGTTCGTTTATTCTCTGACTCCTAGGGCTACTAGGAACACCCTAAAGCCTTCTAGTCTAGTTTGCAACCTCTATGCAATGTAACAACACTAAGCTAACGAAAACGCCAACCCAAACAAGTTTCAAAGTGTAATTAACCTAACAATTACAACTAAACATAAAACGAGCAACATAACAACGTAATTAAACGCTAAGAATAGAACGTTACCTCCTTGAAATAAAACCACAAGAGTTTCACCTCACGAACGTTCCGAAACACGTAAATGCCTCACACACACGCTCAAAAAGCACACTCGAGACACTTGGAAACACTCTAGGAATACTCTGGCAGCCTGGGGGTGTCTGAAGCTTGTGAAAAACACGAAGAGGGTATGAGGTATTTATAGGCTCAGAAAAGTAGCAGACGTCCGTCCAAGGAGAGTATGTCTGGTGGTCTTCGCCCAACGGTCCAAAGGCTGCCTCGTACGTCCAGGTATTAACCAGAGGGTATTCAAAAAGTAGAGTACGTCTGGTGGTCACACGTACGTCCGCCTGTACGGTTTGCTGAGCGTACGTTCGGTGGTCCCCCCTATATGTCCGCATTACAGATAGCAGCGTACGTTCGCCAGACCTAGCGTATGTTCGCCGAAAAGTCCAAATTATCCTTCTAGTGTCCTTAGTGACCCAAAGCCCAAATTAACTCCCCCAACTAAGCTACTTATGCCTAATTAATAATTTGGGTCACTACACATACGCGTTGGGACCATGGACGTATGTGCTTTTTGGCTAACCTTTGGTTATTGCCCTAAAATTACAAAACAGTGTTTTAACCATTGAGTAAATAGTACCAGACATATGCTCTAATAGTATTGGATGTACGCTGGTTTTCAAAATAGCCTTGTAGTGCCCTCAGCTTTTTTCCACCTATAAATACCTACCCCCCACCATCCCTTGAACCCATTTTTTGCCCCTAGGCTTTTTTTAATCACCTATGTGAGTGTTATTGTGAGTTTAGAGGAATTTGGATATAAAGGAGAAAGCCTTGTATTCTTGCCACTTTCCAAGGTAATTGTAGTGACCCAAATTCATAACTAGGCATAGGTAGCTTGGTTGGGGGGATTAATTTGGGATTTGGGTCACTAAGGACGTCAAAAGGGTAATTTGAACTTTTGGGCAGACATACACTAGGTCTGGTGGACGTACGCTGTTGTCTGTAGTGCGGATGTACGTGGGGGGACCACCAGACGTACGCTCTGCAAATCGTACAGGCGGATGTACGTGGGACCACCGAATGTACGCTACTTTTTGAATACCCTCAGGTTAATACCTAGACGTACGAGGCAACCATAGAACCGCTAGGCAAGAACCACCGGACATATGCCCCTTGGCCGGACATCCGCTGCTTTCTGAGCCTATAAATAGCACCCTACCCTTTCGTATTTTTCATAACTTCAGAATGCCCCCAGGCTATTAGAGTGTTCCCAAAGTGTTTCTAAGTGTTTATGAGTGTTTGGTGAGCGTGTGTATGCGACGTTTGCGAGTTTCAGAACGTTCGTGAGGCGAAACTCTTGCGATTTTGTTTCAAGGAGGTAACGTTCGATCTTTAGCTTTTAATTACATCGTTATGCTGCTCATTTTATGTTTAGTGGTGGTTGTTAGCTTAGTTGTGCTTTAAGACCCGTTTGGGTTAGCGTTTTCGTTAGCTTAACATTGTTACATTGCATGGAGGTTATTAACTGGACCAGAAGGCTTTAGGTTGTTCCTAGTAGCCCTAGGAGTCAGAGAATAGGTGGACAGTGGGAGAAAAAATGAGGTTCTCCTTGAGGACCCATATAGCGGACGTACGACATCATGACTGGACGTATGGCTTGTCGTTGCACGACGGACATACGCTCTCGAGCCCGGACGTACAGTCATTGTGTGATAGGGAAATCCTATTTTTACCAACCGTCCCGTAGCACTTGTTTTCCTTACTTTAGAGTCGTTTTGGTGGAATTAGGACTAATAGAAGGTTTTCCACAGATTTGGGGAACCTGGATCTTTTGGAGTTTTCAGAGACACGTATCGATCTAGGTGAGTTTTAACTCACATAATACGCACTGTTTTTTTCCATGCACTGCACATCTATTTTGTATACCAAGCAAACATGCATATTTTACAACTCTTACATTTTGTATGAATTGCACATGAACTCTGTCTTTTGAGAAAAATATTGTGTTGAACATGTTAACCAAGTGGGACTTGTAAAATGACATGCATGTAAAATACAGACAAGATAATTACATCGTATGACATGGTACACCGGTACGTGCGGTAGCAATGGCCATGGGCTTCCTATACATGTTAGCTTTATAGTCAAATGTGTGTGTTATGTGAGGGCTATGGATCCATTGGTTTCGTGACCTTGATGCAACCGTTCCCAATGGTTCGGTCACTACAGGACGAACGTCATTAGTTGGTGTGGGCCACTCGGGGTCGGACCCGATTGTACCACTAATGTTACGTACGGTATGTTGTACAATGGTTGGGGCACTGACATTGTATTATAGGTCCCTCGGGACAGCATCTACCCTGCTGAGAAGAGGTAATATCTCCGGTAGACCATACTGTTGAACTATGACTATTGTTTACACCATATGCATATATCATTACTATATATATATCACGCATAATTAAACTTCATGATGGAACTGCTTTTGTTTATTAAACACCTGAGTTCATTACTAAAACTGGCATGAGTATTATATGCGTTAAAAATCACTAAGTCTAAGACTTACCCCCTTATTTTATGTCTTTCCCCATCATTACGAATAATTGCGTGGTTTAGCTGCTTTAGACGAGAATGCCGTCGGAGCCTACTTGGGTGATTGCACAAGATCTGATTTGGGTGATTTTTTAGGATATGGATCCGGTCTGGCTTAGGACGATATGGGAGGATGGAGGATCTGCCCGTGCAGACTTGATAGAGATTCTGATCTCATTAGCTTTGTTAAAGCTTAAGTCTAGGCTTTGATCTGTTAATCTTTTGTGAACAATATTATAGTATCTTATTTTGGGAATGTATCCTTTTGACGGTCTGATGACCGATACATTTGGTGACTTTTATAATATTATGGATGTAATACTTATCTCTGATATCGCTGTGTGATGTTTCATGTATTATCTCTTGATCCCATAGTCTTTGGTAAAGTCTTCCGCTGCAATTTTCTCGTTACGACGAGAAAGGTGTTTTCCCGGAGGTCGTGTCTCGGAGGGACATGGCTGGGATAGCGCGCCGTGGGGTCAATTACTGGTTAATTGAGATTCCCATCGGGCGGGACGTCATAGTAACCCCTTGCCCGTTTTTATACTCTTGACGTTGTTCTTATTACTTTCTTAATGTTGTGAGTTTTCAAAAGATACTATGTCAAGCTTTTTACTCATTTCCTTACAAAACAAAGAAATATATTCAAATGAGTTTAAAACACCTCTTGTTGCATGTTGATGTGTTTTCCTTACGATGCATGTGCTTATTTAATTGCCTAGAAGGAGATATAGTAGCCTATAGATTTCATAAAAACCTTAAAACATAGTTTGGAGCTTTTTACTGGATTGCCTAACTCATTGACTGGATGTATGCCCTCGAGCCTGTACGTACGGCCAGGAAACCAGGCATCTGCCATTAAGCCTCACGTGTATTTTAGAGTTCAGAAACCCTTATGTTAGATAGGTCTTAGTATCATACTCATAGAGGTATTCTAGTACTGCGAATAACGATGTGTCGTATTTCGTTATATCATAGTTTTTATGATGTCGGAGGACTCGAGCAAGTGAACGAGGTAAGTAACCTCTGACGAACACTTTCTTTAAAAACGTGAGATATGTCAGTTGACTGACCACTCGTATGATATGAGCATGTTTACATTTTTGTAATGACTTGGTATCTGTTTTAATAACAAGTTGATAAGATGCATCGTATGACATGGGCATCGGTACGTGCAGAATAATGGCCATCGACTTACTATATAGACTTCATTCTATGGTCAAATGTGTGTGTATGTGAGATTTGGATACAATGGTTTCGTGACCAGGTGTAGCCATCCCCTAATAGATGGTCACTATAGGATGTACATCATTAGTGGTATGAGTCACTCGAGGTCGGACTCAGTTGTTCCATTAGTGTTATGTAAGGTAGCGTACAATGGATGGGGCACAACATTGTATTACAGGTTTCTCGGGACAACGCCGACCCTGCTAAAAATGGGTAATATTTCGAGTAGACCATATATGAGAGATATGACTTATAAAGCACTAGTCTTTCTGCATTAAAATACTTGGATGATTGCCGTTGGGAGTACCACTCTTTAATTAACCAAACAATACTTTTATAATATATTTACGGAGACAACACTCCTCTTTAAATATTTACTAAAATTGGATGTTTATTTTTGCTTAAATGGGCTCATGTCAAACTTAATTGTGAGGTTTACTTACTAAGTCTGTAGATTTACACTGTTATTACCTATATAGGAAATTTGTTTCTAAAACCCAAGAGTGGCACGGTTGCCACTACAGACTTTGCTTAAAGATTTACATGCTCTTATGAGGTTTGTTTATTATTATCATTAGTTGCTCCATGTCTTGAATTTGAGGATTTTACATGTCCATTTGATGATTTAATAGTTTTCTCAGATTTGTTTCACTTTCCTATGCATTAACTCTGATAATGCTAAGAGGGAAGATTTCTCATTTGGCCACAAGTTGGTTTAATTGGGGTAATTGCCAATAACCCTGTCAAGTTAGCCAAGACTAATTTTGGGAGCATTACAATCATAGATTTGGAGCTTCTAACCAAAGTAGTCATTCTAATCAAACATGATACTATGAAACAAACTCCTTACTTCTTCATTTTAGATAATCATCTTAAAACAGACAAGCTAAAAAGCTGCAAATACTGCGTAAGTGTAGGTGTTACTTTTGTTATTACACCATAAAAGTATAGTTTTAGTTTTAAAGGGGTGTATGTGTAATTCCAGCGACAATCACCTATAAGTTTTAATGTAGAAAAACTAATGTCATATAATTTAAGTCATAACTATCATGCATATTCTACCCAAGATATTACTTATTTTCAGTAGAGTTAGTGTTGTTCTAAGGGACCTATAATACAATACTGGTGCCTCGAATTTTGTATGCTACTATCCATAACACTAGCAAACCAATTGAGTCTGACTTCAAGTGGCCCCCGCTACCAATAATGTACGACTTGTAGTGGCCCGCCAATCAAATATGGTTGTGCTAGTCACAAATAATCATTGGATCCAAAACACATATAAACACACATGCATTGACCATAGAATTAAGTCCATATTGCTAGTAAGGTCATGGCCATTATATCACACATACCGGCATATCATGTCATACTATGTATCATCTTATTAATTGAGGGTGGTCAAACCACCTTCATGGCCCTTGAGGGTGGTTCAACAATCCCCAACAGGCAAAAAAAAAAAAAAACAAAAAAACAAAAACAAAAACAATTTAGGGTTGGTCCCTGTGGGTGTTTTTCGCCACCCACATTTTGCATTTTCGGGGTGGCCGAACCACGCCCTCCCTAGACAAGCAAAAGGGGGTGGCATCGACCACCCACTAGCCAGACAGAGGTGGTTTCAGCCATGCACCCTCATTTGGCCCTTTGGGAGTGACCGAACCACCCCAAAGGGCTCTTGAGAGTAGTTCACCCACCCTCGGTTGGCCATCTTTCTATTTTTTTTTTAAAAAAAGTTTTTTTTTAATTATTTTAATATTTTTAGTTTAGTTTTTTTTTTCTTCATTTTTATATATTTTTTTAAGGAATCTTAAAGTATAACATATGGCCACATGTTAGTTTTTTTTTATTGGATTGACGTGGACTTCTATTAATTCTGTAGATGAATTTTGGATAGAAGTATCATATATGTTTTTAGTCATAAATGAAGTACTATTTACAATATGAATTGAAATTGAGGTGAGCATAAATAAAATCGCTAAATCTTAATGTTAAACCCCTTTGTTTTCACTCCTAATTAAGCAAGGTTTTTAATACGTTAATTAAGGGAGATAAATACTGCTGGGGGTATCTTTATAGTAAGATCATAATAAAACATATTAAAACTTCAATCAACCCTAAAAGTTAATGGGACATTAGGACCCTTTCCAATGAATATGCACGAGCAAAATAATTAACTAGATTAAATATATATAATGATCCTGCTTTTTCTTTTTTCTTTTTTCTTTTTCTTTTTTCTTTTCGAAGTAATATGGTCCCGCTTAAATTATTGTTACACATGCATTTGTTTCTTATGATCGAAGATATCATATTTCTTAATGTAGCTCATGGGAAATTGGGGTCCCTCCTAATGAATATGCATGTACCTAAATAATCAGATATTGGTCCCACTCACGTGCCTCGTTTTCTTCTAATTATTATTTTATCTTTACTTCCATCTTAAAAATAAATAAATAAATAAATAAAATAAAAAAGAAAGAAATAAAGATACTGTAAAAATTCATGAGCTTATTCCATGCACCAAAGGTTAGGAAAATAACTGAAACTTTGACATGTAATCGAAAGAGATTGAGAGACCCACTAAAATAGTTGAACCTGTGAGGAAGTAGCACCTGATCAATTTGACACGTACATGACAACAACAACGAAAAAATAAATATAAAGAAAGAGAACGAGAAAGAGATTGAGGTGGGTGGTGGCTACCACCCTCTCACTAGCAGGAATGATGGTTGGGTGGCTACAAGAGAGCATGCCCTCCGCCAGCAGATAGAGGAGATGGTGCCGTGGTGGGCTGACTCTACCTCCCACCACCCACCACCCACGACCCACGTACCCACAACCCCATCATGATTGGTAAGGGTATGGGTGGTTTGCCTCACCTACCCAAGTTGCTATTGGACTTTTGAGGAGAGGGGGCAGGGGTGGTTGAGGCAGCCCAGCTATGTAACGATTGAGAAAAAAGCTTTAACTACATCTGTTTTATTATATATCTTAAAATGATTAGTCAATTTGAAATTTCTCTAAAATTCATTATAAAGCCTAGTTTTACTAACTGTGTAATGTGAAACTTACCACTCATGATTATTTTTATAAACCATTTCAGTCTATATGAGCTTCTTTTTATCTTCCCAATATGGGATTGAGGTGTTACAAACTTCCTCCATTAAATTCATGACGCTCTCGTTAGGACCACATCATGTAGTGCTCAAGTACCACATGAGCTGGCTTTACTAGATGGCTTTGATATCATTTATAACAATTCAGGAAAAAGTGCTAGCCACATTTGCTCTATTATTTCAAAATGACTAGTCAATTTGAAACTTTCCTATAATTCATTATAAAGACCAATTTTACATAATAATGAGGAAATGTGAAACTTAACACCTATGACTATTTTTATAAACCACTCATCCTATACAGACTTCTTCTCATATTCTCAGTATGGGACTGGACTAGTGTTACAGCCTACCTACGCCTTATGTGGGAAGGAGCTCTATCAAACTGATTCTTGACGTATCAAAACTACTAAATTGATTTCTAGGGTACTAAGTTGGAATTTTATTTTTATTTTTTCCAAAATGGTCCATGCTGTTAGCTTTTTGGCAAAGACCGATAGATGCACGTGTAGATTCGCATCACAAGCAATCGCTACATAAAGAGGCGGTATGGAGAAATTAATATATTAACCCTTCAAATTTACACTCATTTTGTACGCACACGCCAAATTAGCATTTGTGATACTTGTTCCCTCGTACTACTATTTCTTTGCAAAACAACCGCTTCATTTGTTGTTGTCATTAGAATAAATAAATAATAATAATTGATTGGGTGGTAGACGACCCTCTCAGGGGTTTTTGGGTAGTCTTTAAGGTTATGGTCTCCCTCAAGGGTTTTAAGATTGGCTGAATCATCCCTCTCAACTGTTCTTTTTCTTAAAAAAAAAAAATGGCATTGTTCTTTATATATATATATATATATATATATAAAGAGAAAAATACACTTCAGCCTCTTAAATTACAACAACTTTTACAAGTTATGCCACTAAACATTAAAAAGTGACATATGGACCGCTTAAACTACAACCTTGTATCAAATAAGTTACTTCATTAGCAATTATCATCAAAATAAACGAAAAAGAGGTTATGTGTGTGATGTGTGTCACAAGTGACTGATTTTGAATGTCTTATTAAAATTTTCTTAAAAATCATTAAAGAAAAATTAGGAGATGGCAGAACCATCTCCATTGGCCACCCCAAAACACAAAATAGGGGTAGCCGAATCACTCTCACACAAATTTCAAATTTCAAAAGAGATTAGCCGAACCAGCCTCATCCCTTGCTTCTTCCTTCTTTTTTTCTTTTTTTTATCATTTTTGTAATAATTTTATGTTTTCAACTGTTTATTTGTTTATTTTATTTTTAATAACTTTAATTTTTTTTGTTTATCTTTTAATATTTTTGGAAGTTAATGCTGCACATGACTACTTTTATGTTTGTTTTTACGCCAATTGCGAACATAGTAGCTTATTTGACAAAGGATAGTAGTTTGAGAGATTGCATATTACTTTTAAAGTTTAATTTGGTGGCGTAAATTCAACAGTAGTGATAGTTTAGGAGATTAAAGTATATTTTTTTTCAAAATCAATCAAAAAAGGGTTTAATCCACGTGGCCAGCTAGAAACAAGGGTATTTAAGTCAATCCATCCTCCAAAATCGGGGCATTTGGGGCATTTTAAGCCATAATTTTACAAATAGCCAAAGAAATGATAAAATCTCAACGAAATACTATTTTAAAAATGTCAAATATCACAAATAGTAGGTTAAAAGTGTATGCGAAAGGGTGTCACTTATTTGTGGGATAAATATATTTTTCCAAAGGTAATAATAATAAAAAAAATAAAATAGAAAGTGGTTTCAAATCATAGGCAAAAACCGTCGAACGGAAAGAATCCAATTATTGACCTAGGAGGGGTAAAATGGTCAACAAAACAAAATGATCATTTTACTCCTAAATATACTAACCGAACCAAATGAAATAGAGAGTATCTTTCTCCATGGGTACCTTGGGTAGGTTGGTCTAGGCTTGTAGTCAACAAAACCTCAACCTCAAAACAATTAGCTCTCAGCTTTGAGCCTTAGCCCGAATCAACCCAACCTTTAGCCAATGGTCTCTCTAGACTGACAGGGTTGAAGCTAGTACTTAGTTCCATGGTACTAATGTATTATGTACCTTAAAGATGCAGCAACAATGTGAATAATATATATGTTCTTTGTAAACTATAATTATCAACACAACGCATGCAACACCAGAGTTCTAAAGATGTCATAAACATCATTAATTTCATCTATGCTATATTCATCAACAGTACTGCAAGTTTCGATTACTTGTCAAAATCAACATCATTAATTCATTACATCAGTCATAATTATACAATGTGATATCCACGAGATGATCATGTCTATTGTCTACTCTGGTAGCTTATTTTCATCATCGATATATGTAACACCCAGAAATCAAACAAGTATTATTAATTAAATATTAAAACTCGAGAAAAAAACCACATAAAATATACACCGATTGCCACGATAGGATAAGCACGGAAGGGTACAGAAGCAATCGAAAAAAAAAGGTACGCAAAACGAGGTTGAAAACGTGAAGATTAGGATAATAACTAACTGATAAATAAAAAAGATAGTTATTTTTTGCCCCATAAACTACAATATTTTGATACTTTTCTTTTATAAATTATTAATTATGACACTTTCTTTCACTTTGTCAGTCAAAAGGGTTAAAATTAATGGTTAGTAGTTATATAATTTACATGTGCCATTTTAAATTTTTTTTCCTTCCACTTTTGCCCTTCCTCTTAAACACTAATCCAACGTATGAGAAGTGAGGGCAAAAATAGAAGGAAAAAAATTTAAAATGGCACATACAAGTCACATGATTGTTGTCCGTTAATTTTAATTCCTTTGATCGATGAAATAGGAAAAAGTGTTATAAGATGATATTTTAATAGGATCAAGTGTTATATTTGATAGTTCATGTGAAAAAAAGTACAAAGACACTGTATTTCATAGAGATAAAATGTAATTACCCCTAAATAAAAAATAGACTCCCGTATTGGTAGCCTCATTCCATGGGATCCAAATCCAAGCACACTTGTACATGGTTTAAGAGAAATCTGTACATCTTTGTCTTTACATAGGTGCATTTTTATGGTTTCAGTACCATACGATTACAACCTTCCAACCAAGTTTCTCAACCCACGAATTTACAAAACAGTCCATCAATCTTGTCATATAAGAACAAAAAAAAAACTATACTATTGGTTACTACCTCTACAAAATCCCTCCATATATATTGCTTCCTTTCTTCCACTCTACGAGGCCTCACTAGCAACTAATCTACTAATATATATGCAAAAAAGGCAACCTGCAGCAGCAAAGTTAGTTTGAACATGTGGCCAGCAGCAGCATGACTGTGAGACATGCAATGAGGAAGAAATGTGGGGAGCAATCTAAGTTGGCAGCCATTGATGGGGTAGAGGGGCTGGAAGGCACTGCACCAATAACTGTTGTGCCGCTTGAGCTTGTGTTCAACACCGATGAGGTTGTGCTGCAAATACATATGCAATTCCAATCCAAAAACTTGTTAATTTTCTGGTAAAATAAATGACACTATTGCTAGTAATTAACTAGAGTTCACCTTGTGGCTGGATACTGACATGTCCCCGAACCTGCAGAGAAGGAAAATGAATACAAAAGAAAAGAAGAAAATTATTATTATAAACCATTCAAATTCATTCTGAGACTGCTAGAGCCTAGAGGCCATTCTCCCATGAATTTCCCATGAAATGTGTTGCAAAAAAATTTGGAAGTTTAGGGGTGTATTGCAAAAATTAAAACATTGAAGGTCGAATTGAAAATCACCCCAAATTTCGAGAGGTGAAGTATAATTTACCCTTATTATTAAGTGGGGAGGATTCCTTATAAACTAGATTTCATAATTATTTGAAATATTCAAAAGTAATTAAATATGGCATAAAGAAAAGACAGCTTACTTGGGTCGGTGCTTGTAGTTACAGCAGTTCCTCCAAAGTTACAGCTACTTGGAACCGGATTCTTTTGGTAGTANCACTGCACCAATAACTGTTGTGCCGCTTGAGCTTGTGTTCAACACCGATGAGGTTGTGCTGCAAATACATATGCAATTCCAATCCAAAAACTTGTTAATTTTCTGGTAAAATAAATGAAACTATTGCTAGTAATTAACTAGAGTTCACCTTGTGGCTGGATACTGACATGTCCCCGAACCTGCAGTGATGGAAAATGAATACAAAAGAAAAGAAGAAAATTATTATTATAAACCATTCAAATTCATTCTGAGACTGCTAGAGCCTAGAGGCCATTCTCCCATGAATTTCCCATGAAATGTGTTGCAAAAAAATTTGGAAGTTTGGGGGTGCATTGCAAAATTTAAAACATTGAATGTCAAATTGAAAACTACCCCAAACTTCGGGCGGTGAAGTATAATTTATCATTATTATTAAGTGAGGGGGATTCCTTATAAACTAGATTTCATAATTATTTGAAATATTCAAAAATAATTAAATATGGCATAAAGAAAAGACAGCTTACTTGGGTCGGTGCTTGTAGTTACAGCAGTTCCTCCAAAGTTACAGCTACTTGGAACCGGATTCTTTTGATAGTACACATTAAACGCATAAGAGGCATGATCACGAATGGTGTTGGGGTTGTAGCAAGTCCCACCAGCCTGAATTGCAGAGCAATCTGCACCACCGAACCCACAAGCATAGTCCAAAGCAACTTGTAAACCTGTTTGTGATGCACTTTGGCTAACAACACACCAGCTTGCGCCTAAGGCTGCAGGTGATGTGGTTGCAGCCGGGTTTGCAAATGGTGTCATGGTGGCTGGCGTGGTTGAATAATCTGGGTTCGAGTTCGGGTTCATGATCGGTGTTGCTGAAGTGGGAGTGGTGGGAGTTATTGTTGGAACTGTTGTGACTGGAGTGGTGATGTCTTTTTGAGCGGTGGATATCGCTGAAGTGAATTGTAGATGTCTTTCATATGCTTGGTGTTTTTCTTTTATGTGTACCATTGATACCTTCTTTGTTATACTTGAGCCTGTACTTCAGATAAACAAGTTGAGATAAGCTTTACTTTTTGCTCATGCATGTAAGAACAGAAACAGAAAAAAACAACAAATGAAATCGTTTTCCTTAAGAAATTATTTGCAATCAGAATTGGTATGCACTGTGTTACAGTAAATATTTCTCCAGGATATAATGGAACTCAGAAATTTTTTTGAGTTTGGTTGCTTTTTCACGAAACGAAACTAAATCAGAACGCCCTTAGAGTTTTTATTCGAACGTAGAAAGACTCAAATTTTAAAACTACAGAGGGATTTGAGAGGAGAAATAATTCATTTCCTGTCTCGGTCCTTCTCATCATTGGACATGTGAGGTGGATTCCACATATGGGTCATAGATTCAATAGTGAATTGAAAATTGAGAGGATAGGAGAAGGACTGAATCGTCTCGTTTTGAAAATAATAATAAAAATAAATAAATAAAAATTATGTGTAATAAAACTGGTCTGCTATTATTAGACCATACCGAAAAGAATGGAACCCATTTGGAGAAAGAACAATCATTTAGAGAGAGAGAGGGGGGGAAAGAACTGTACCAGTACAGGAAAAGCAAAGAAATTCCAAGTCCAACATGTAAAGTAGTTAAAGCATGAATTCAAAGTGTAACCATAAAATTCATGATTTCAAGTGCTGCGGTTGATCAAATGACAAAATACAGAGCCACACAATATGATATTATGTTGCAATGAACATCTGGGATCTTATGAAGGAAGAAAACTGAAGCAATAGAGAAGTATGAATTCAAAGAAAAAAGAAGTGCATTTGAAATGGCTTAGTTCAGAGGAAGAAGACTATGTAATACTTTTCATTGAACATCTGGCGTCTTAGGAAGCTTTCTGGGGCACAAGGACCATCATACGGAATAGGAAATACTGTTTAAATGACAAATTCAGAGCAAAAGAACATCATATTTATGTTTGGATGAAACTCTGAGGTCTTAGAAAGCTGTTTGTTGGTAGGAAAAGAAAAGAACACACTCACTTGTTTAAGTACTAAAGAAAAAACAAGACAAGCAAATTGGAATTACAATAAAAACAAAAAAACAAAAGAATATGCCCACATTAGAATAGAAGTAACGAAACCAAATATTGAAAAGAAAAGCAGCACAACTCACCAACATAGAGAAAATGACCCAATAGGAGAAATATGAAACAGTTGAGGACCCTTTCATCCATTGACAACCCTCCTGTCTTCTTCTTCTTCTTCTTCTTCTTCTTCTCTAATGTTGCTCTTCAATTATCTAGTTCTGCCTTTCACTTGGTTTCAAACAGACAGAGTGAAGCAAAGATATCATAAACTAGAGGAGCATCAATGATTTTGTTGGAAAGAAAAGGATTGTGTACCTCTCGACATGTATATAAAAATATATATTTTGGAATAGGCACCCAAGAGAGATAGAGGAGAAGACTTGAGAAGGGAGACATGGGGTGTAGGAAGGTGCAGGCAAGAGAGGGTGCAAAAAGGAGGGAAAAGGTGGGGAAGAAGGTTGAAAAAAGGAAGCACAGAGATTTTTTTGGAATATAGGTTTGGTATGTGGGCTGGGCAAGTGATGATTGTAATGATGGTGATGATGTGGGCATTTTGCCTTTTCTCTTCTTTATGCTTCTCCTTTAAATGTTTTATAGGACCAAATCTACTAAATACAGCCTCAAATTTTACTGCTCCAGTTTAAAGATCTGGCATGTCAGTAATCTTCAATACAAATAGTGTCTTTATATTCATGGTTATGGGATGGTATGTGAGATTGGATCAAAGTTCAAACCCTATTAGTTTCATGAGTTATTTATGAAGCAAAAGAATAGTTTTGAGATATTAGGGCAGGTTTGTTAATGTATTTGTTGTTTTTAGTTTGAAAAGATATTCTGATGTGACGTAAAGATAAAAATACGATTTGTGTTTCAAGTCGTAAATTTGTTCCGAGACACTTGAAATGACAGTCAAGTTTTCTTCTTTCTTTTTCTCTCGCTGCCCTGGGCTTCTTGTGTTTTTCTCTTTTGTGGTTGGGTTGATTTCTGGGCAAGACTTTGTTGGGTTGTTTGTTAGATGGCTCATGACTATGACTGCCAACTGCAGAAGCACAATGTCATAATTCTTTATCTCTTTTTGGCCGTACCATCTTTTCCATTTTTTTTTCGCTTTAAGTGATTCCATGGGTGTAAAAAGAGTGGTGACCCTGACGCTGGACCTTAAATCAAACAATGTGGGACAACTTGTCCAAGACAAAATAATCAACATTCTTTAACCCCCTTTGTTAGCAATGGCTTTTGGTGACACACAGTAAGCTTCCATTGAACTTGTAGCACTCTAATCACTACTCAATGTTGGATTTGTTATATAGCGTCAGCAAATTTTGCAAATTTAACACTAAATAATCTTATATCCATGTCTCACGCGACACAAAATACAAAGTGCCGACGGTATTCTTAAGTAGGCCAAAGTATCCACTATCAAGTATGAACTCCACGTGAGGTTATTATAGTTGTTTATCACCACTAATAAGAAAGCAATCAATATAAACCGTGAAGGTTTAATTAGTTTAGGGTAGTTGCTGCTATAATTAGGAGGAAAATGATGTTGATGCTTATTGGGGGGGTTGGGGTGGGGGCCATGGTGAAATAAAAAGCAAGCAAAATTGGAGGAATTGGTCCTCAAAGTGAGCCATCCAAAATTCTATCCTAAGCCTGCACTTTTGACCAATTGGATTTGAAATATAACCTATATGCTTATCACAGACTACTTTGTTTTTTATAGGCCGCACATAAAGGCACTTCTTGATCCTTGCTCCCATTACATTATTTAATTTGAGTGTCTTTGAAATATATAATTATTAGAGGCCGAAAACCCATGTTACTTCCAACTTTATTTGTCAATATTCCCTCCTTATTTTTACAAAAGACAGAAAGAAAAGAAAATCTAGATATGTTTTCAAGATACAGCTGAAAAAAAAAGTAGAGTATATTTTCCACTAAGCTTCTCTTTGGGAAAGGTATAATAATGATATGTGAAGTTAGTTTAAGTGCAAAGTCAAGGCTTCAGGAATGGGATTGTCTCTCCAGGAACAAAATTCTGATCCCATCACTGCCTTATTCCTATTTAGTCTTGTTCTATCATATTTCACTTCTTATTGTTAGAGCTTTCTTTTTAATTAGCATCTCAAGAATATTTTATTTTATTTTTTTTCGGTTCTTGTTTTGACTAATCTACAATCATATTATTATTGAAAAAATTCATAGGCCTAACTCATCTCATAAAACCGGTTCAATAAGAGAGGATTGTTCATTCTTTATAAAATTGCCCAAGATCTTGTCCACAAGCAATGTGTGATTATTCCTCAACACCCTCCCTTACGTGTAGGCTAATATTTTTTGTGGTCTTTATTACGGGGTAAGTAGTGTGGACCTTATTCGTCCTGTGGTGGGCTCTAATTTCATGAAGAAATTCGTAAGCCTCATAAAACCGGTTCAATAAAAGAGGGTTGCCCATTTCAAGATCTTGTCCGCAAGTAATGTGGAATTATTCCTCAATAATATTATTATTATTATATCTGAATCCTTTAAGATAATTGGCTAAAGCTGCGACAAGTGTCCCTTTTGAATAAATATGCTTACGTGAAATGAGCATATTGGCCAAAAAATTCAACCGTTCTTCTTTTTAACCTTCTCTCTCTTTTGGCAAACCAAGTGGAGAAGAGAGTCGAAGAATTTCCTTTTCTTTTTGTCAAGTCCCTGAATTCCACTCTTCCCTTTTTCTCTGTCTCTTGCATGTGCTATTTCTTTAATAATTTTTAGGAGTTCGGCAATACTCATACTATGTGCCCTTTTGTAGCAGTTTAACATAGAATAAAAAATAAAATTATTGTATTTAGCCATCAATATATAGGTATAAAACTAATGTTTTTTTTCTTCTGCTTTGATACGAATAGCACAACCCTGATCTTCAAAAAAAATTGTGATTGAGTATCGACTGTATTTAAGAATAGCACAATCAACCCTATGCAAAATAAAAATAATAATAATAATGAAAAATTACACTTTACCCCCCAAGGTTTGTGGCGATTTTCAATTTGACTTCCAATGTTTTAATTTTTGCAATGCACTCCTAAACTTTCAAATTTTTGCAATTTGACCAATTTTATCTCAAAATTCCCATATAGCTCCAAATTTTTTATTTATTATATAAAAATAATAATAATTGGGGGGGCAAAAATGGCCAGATGGCCAAAGGGGTGGCTCTAATTTTTTTAAATTTTTTTTATAAAAAATAAAAAATTAAGGGCAATATGAAAAGTTTGGGATAAAATTGATCAAATTCCAAAAATTTTCAAGTTTAAGGGGATGCATTGCATAAATTGAAACATTGGAGGTCAAATTGAAAATCGCTCCAAACTTTGAGGAATAAAGTGTATTTTTCCCAATAATAATAATAAATTGTAATTGGGTATTAACTATATTTGCAGATTTCATATTTTTTTTTCAATTAATATTATGTGTGTTTTTTCCTTAATAAAAATTGCAACTTCAAAATTAAGATAGTAATGTTTTTGGTTTTTTAGTGGGGTAATAGAAGATCATAGTGTGTTTTTGTTTACTTTTGTGTTTTTTATTGTTAATCTGGATTAGCAATACACATACTTTCTGCCCTTTTTTGCAGTTTAACAAATTTTTTTTATTTTTTATTTTTATTTTTTGTATTTAGTTATAAATATAGATATGAAACTAGTATTTTGTACTACTTTGATAAGAATAGCACAACCATATGCAAAATTAAGGTTGCAACACACGAATCTCGAATTTTGATAGCCTCACAACACTCTTGAACTGTCGCCAAAAAATTTATAGTTTTGACCATGCCTAAAATATGCTATACATAAGAGAATATTGTGCCAATGTTAGGTAGTGTACAAAAGTTTCTGATTTTAGAATACTTTCATTACTATTATTCTTTCCCAAGAAGATTCCTTGAAAAAAAAAAAAAATTTAAAAGTTATTGGGTAGTTTCAATAATTGAATTAAATCTAAGGGGATAAGTGAAGTGTGGCCACAAGCATTCCCAGCCACTACTACTATGACACAAAATCAAATCCCCTGCTCCCTCTGTTTCACTCTTTCACCTCTGCAACTCCCCCACAAAATGAAAGAGTACTGGATAAAAAGAAAATAAGGACCACAAGGAATGGCATCCTGTTGTTGCTTACTCTCACTCACCCCATCATCAACCTCCATATCCAAGTTCATCTCAGGCCAACCTTACCTCACCATGCTTGACAAGCACTGCACCACCATGAAAGACCTTCAAAAGATTCATGCCAACCTCATCAAAACTGGTCTAGCCAATGACACTGTTGCCGCCAGCCGCATCTTGGCCTTCTGCGCCTCCCCGGCCGGTGACATGAACTATGCATACTTGGTCTTTACTCGTATCCAAAATCCAAACCTTTTTGTGTGGAATACCATCATTAGAGGCTTCTCTGAAAGCTCAACTCCACATAATGCATTGTCTCTTTTTCTTGACATGTTAATATCCTCAACTATTGAACCTCAAAGATTGACTTATCCTTCTGTTTTCAAAGCTTATTCCCAACTTGGACTAGCTCATGATGGTGCTCAGCTTCATGGGAGGATCATAAAAAAGGGTCTTGAGAGCGATGCATTTATACGAAACACCGTCTTACATATGTACGTCAGCAGCGGGTTTTTGAGTGAGGCATATCGAATGTTTGATGAAGATACCGAATTCGATATCGTTGCGTGGAATTCGATGATTATTGGCCTTGCTAAATGTGGAGAAATCAACGAGTCTAGGAGGTTATTCGATAGAATGCAATGCAGAAATACGGTCTCATGGAATTCTATGATTAGTGGATATGTTAGGAATGGGAAGTTGATGGAGGCATTGGAGCTATTTTGCAAAATGCAGGAGGCAGGTATTGGACCTAGTGAGTTTACAATGGTGAGCTTGTTAAATGCCTGTGCTCGCTTAGGAGCACTTAGACAAGGGGAGTGGATTCATGATTATATTAGAAAGAATGATTTTGATATGAATATCATTGTTACTACAGCAATAATTGACATGTATTGCAAGTGTGGCAGCATTGAAAAGGCTCGTCAAGCGTTTGAGGCCGCCCCAACTAAAGGATTATCGTGTTGGAACTCGATGATCTTGGGCCTAGCAATGAATGGTGATGCAGAAGAAGCACTTCATTTATTCTCCAAGCTTCAGTCTATGAATTTGAAACCAGATGATGTGAGTTTTGTGGGTGTTCTCACAGCTTGTAACCACTCGGGCATGGTGGATAGAGCAAGTTTTTTTTTTAAATTAATGACAGATACATATAAGATTAAGCCATCAATAAAGCACTATAGTTGCATGGTTGATGTGCTAGGCCGAGGCAGGCTCCTTGAAGAGGCAGAAGAGCTAATCAGAAGTATGCCAGTAGACCCAGATGCCATTATATGGGGATCTCTGCTCTCAGCATGTACAAAGCATAGAAACATTGAGATGGCCAAGCGGGCAGCAAAGCATGTGATTCAGTTGGATCCAATTGATTGCTGTGGTTATGTGCTTATGTCCAATCTTTATGCTTCCTCCAGTCATTTTGAAGAGGCAATGGAGGAGCGGCTTTCCATGAAGGAGAAGCATATAGAGAAGGAACCAGGATGTAGTTTGATTGAAGTGGAGGGAGAAGTTCATGAGTTTGTTGCTGGTGGCAGGCTGCATCATAGGGCGCCAGAGATCTACTCTTTGTTGAATCAACTGGGACTGGTGTTACAAGAGACAGAACAGGTCTGAAATAATAAATTGGACAACTTTTGGTGCCACAAGATAAAAGATATCGCCATATGAAAGCCTATAAATAAATTTTTTGTTTGTCATCTAGGTTCAATTGCCAACATCCCGAGTAACTGATTTGGGCTTTAAATTTCCTTTTATCTTTTGTGTGAAAAATTTTAGCAAAAATTGATGCTGGGAGTGGGATTCCTGTGAGAGCAGTAAACTTGGAAGCTAGAACAAATCAAACGCTTTATAGAATTGTAACTTATTTTATTTTGAGAATGCTTTATGTAATATAACACAGTTTCATGAGGTTACTTCCAGAGAAGACCCTTTGAAAGATTTACTCCAGCTGTCAGCAGATGATATTTCTTGGCAAGTAGCAGTATATTGATATGAAAAAACAGGGCAATGTCATATGGATTAACTAGTGATGCTAGAAATCAACATCACCATGGAAGTGAAAACATGTTGGGAGCATTCATATAAATGTATACGAGTCATATGACAAACTAATGGATTGCTGCTAACTAGGCTAGGTTTTTGACATTGTTCGCCCTGGTGCCCAAGAGTACATCTCAGGGGGCATAGAACCATTGGTGAGCAAGTTCGGTGGCATCCCATATAAATCTGAAATATCAAGGTGATGATGAGTGCGGCCGTTTTGGTAATGTTGATTCTGCATAGCAGCAGCAATTTCATCATCATCCAGTGGCAGGCGGTCAAAAGTGGCATTCATGAATGATGCAGCCATGATCACAACAGGGCCAGAAGCAATGAGTGCACCTACCACACCCCCACCCACAACCTGCCCCTGAGCACCGGCTAGGTAGATTGTGAGGCCAGTGATGCCTGGCGGGGCTGGTGGAGGCAAGATTGATCCAAGCAATGAAAGAATCTCAAACCGACCGTGAAGGGTCACAATTGCCCCGGACGAGGCTGGTTGTCGCAGCGTGACATTCGTTACGCATCCGCTCCCGCTAAGTATGCAAATGCCGCGTTGCTTCCTCCTTGCAAAATTAGCTAAACTTTCACTCACATCGCAGCCAGAGCTCACTTCCATAGCATGTGCACGGAGCGCATTAGCGCTGTCTCTGGTGACAATAATTGGGGGCTTTGGCTTGTTCTTAGAACCGGCTGGCCTCCCGCGAGGCCGCCTAGTGGTCTCCCCCTCAGCCACAGAAGAAACTGGCGACACTACCTTTGGCACTTTGGGAGACATGAGCATATCAATGGCAGGCCTGCTGTGATTACCCTTGTCCTGCTGCTCTTGGCTTCGATCCATGGCAGTTTTGGACCCAACACAAGGCACTGCTAGATCTGCTCCTCCAGCCATTCATGCACACGCTGCTGAAATTCGCCAAAACTGTTGTCCAAGTTGTGAGTTTAAGTAGTCCCATTCTGCCAATAATTTTATCATACGAACCATAAAGAATGACGGGATTAGGAGATGGTTAAGTAGATACGGTTAAAGTAAATCCTAACCCTGCAAATAAACGTGGATTTGTGTATTACTCTCACTGCCTAATTCCCAACTGACTAATTATTCATGTCAATTGCCTTACCCAACGGGTATCCATATAGCATATAAATATTCCACTTATTAAAATGTGCCCCGGCATGCTCCATTCTTTATGACCATTTTATTTTACAAGCAAACTATTGTGGAGATATTAAAAGGCCATTCAATATGGGTTGAGAAGGCAATAAATAACAAATCAATACTAGTAGAAAAAATAGGAACACGATTAGTGCCTCCCAAAATATCTGTTACAAAACCCAAAAAGTTGGATCCTAAACTAAGAATTCTATTCAACTGTTTGATAAGAAATTCCCTGTGAGAAGAATCAAAATTAGCCAGATGCCTAACTCAAAAATCATGCCCCAACATGAAATTACATAGAATACAATATTGAGGCAGTGGTCATCATCAACTAAATTTTTAAGTATGTACAATTGGACAGCGCCAAACACTCAAAAGCATCACGAAACAAAAATCTTAATTGAACTCCTCTCATTTAACACCCTAATTTGCATCTTTCCAAACTCACAATAGCATCCCTGGGAGAAAGGAAGAAATGAAAGAAACATGGAAATTGTTAGTAGCTACGTTGCCAAATTTGATGTGCTAAGTCGTCGTGTCCTGAGAACCACTTAGGATTGTCAAATCACTAGGGCCCTGCTGCTGACATTCTTTTGTGATCCCTCGTTATGAATGAGAGTAATCGGGGTATCCTGGAGGTCCATGATGTTGTGAATTCTGCTGGCCTGGAGCTCCATGATATTGTGAGTTCTGCTGACTTAATAAATATCGATTAATCTGTTGATTCCGTTCCGCTAAGCTGTAATACGTGCTGTCTGGAACAGAAGACATTGTTCTTGAACCAGGTCCGTAGTTCCACGCAGAAAAGCCGTCATCCTGGTCAACACAAGACAAACTTCTAATAAAACGCAGTAAAATAATATATGAAACCAAAAAGACATTTGAGAACCTTCCGATACAAAGAATCACTCAGTAGATTTGAAATAGAACTTTCAAGTTTGAAGCATATGACGAGCAATATTTTTCCCAGACTAGACCAAGCAAGCGTGCAAGGTCAGGCCTGTATTATGCAAAACTTCAAAGTAATGGCATGTCACAACCAGCAGAATAATAACACGTGTCGTAAATAGCAGTACCACACATGCACCTTCAACTCCATACTATGCAGTACTTCAAAAATATTGGCATTTCACTACCAGCACAGCAACAACTGTCATCAAACAGCACTACCATTGCAAACACCCATCACCAAACGAATTCAATGAATTCCTTTTTTAATTGTATCTTTGAAAGAAATAGTGGCAGCCTAGATACTGTAGAATCATCCATTAATTAGCCATTACCTGTTGAAATGGAGTAAAATTATTTCCCCCCATGTAGTTAGAATGTAAAATATCATCATAGCCACCGTGAGAGATTGTAAGGTCAGTGGATGGGTTATGCAGAAACCTTCCAGAATTTGTATGCGTCCCAAAACTTCCATAACCAGAAGCATTAGAAGCAGGAAGAGGTAGTCTGCTTGATAGGGGTCCACTATTATATTGTGGAAGGCTGTAGTTCGTTCCTGCAAGAGATTGATTGGATGCACTATTGCCAGGATATCCTCGGTCCATAGCAGATGTCATATATGCTTGACTCCGAGGCACTGAAGGATACCTAGTCCCATTGGCTAATTGTTCCAAGGTAAGGTTAGCTTGAGGCTGATAAAGGTGATGCGGATGTACAGAAGATGACTGAACATTAGAAAAGGCAGTAGGATTCAAAACCTGCACAATTGCACAAACATGTCAATAATATAACAGCGATATGTTCTATTTGGTCTACTTTCCTTTTGAATTGCATCACATTGACTTCTAAAGAATGATAACAGTGATTAACCTCTTTTATACAGAACAACCCAGACAAATAACTAAAGGGCGCCAAGCATAAATGGTCATTCATTGTGTGTCAGTTAACTTAGCTAGCAAAGTCTCTTTTCGTTGTACGAGAGACCTGAGATTAAATCCCGCCAACACCAAGTAAATAGGGAGGGGTTTAGTGTTGGGACAGTGATACCTCCCGATGTGGCCCATAGACCTGGAGAGCCTGCGGTAGACAAAAAAGAAACAGGTCGCATACCTTTAACATGGAGTTGGTCGAACTGCTTAATGGTGACCCATCACTTTTGGATATTGAGGGTATCGAAGGTGTCACAGGGAATGATGAATGCAGATGATCATCAGAATCTCTCAAAGATTTAATAGTTGATGTGAACAAATCACTTCGCATGGTATCTGAATAAGAATGCTGTAAAGCAGTACAAGAAACAAGGACCAATTACACAAATACCATTGAAGTTGGATATTTATGAGAATCAGGGAAGAAGCCGAAGTAAAAAAAAAAGCAACTTATTACACAAATACAAATGAAGCCATCACTAACAGCAGCAACAAATCCAGTTGCATTTTCAGTATCATACAGTGAACAATGTTCATAAGAAGGCACAAAGAAACCAGGCCTGCTCCAAGTGAAAACCATATAACTGAGCATGAAAGGCCTAAGCACCAACTTGGATCTAATCCTTTTCCCCCTTTTCCAATGCAGAGTTAGGGAGAGAGAGAAAGGATCTTAAAGGAATGAAATTACAGCTTCTATAGACCCTACTACTTTTTCCTTTTTAAAATTAAAATGGGAATGAAACCAGTCCACTTTTCTGGTTCATTTTTAAATTAGCCAGATTCACATCCTACTGTATGATAATCTTAAAGTTAAGCAAGATCAGGGGCAAAAATATATAAACTGATCTCATAGCAATCTTGGACTATAAAGAAGGGGTTGCAAAACCTACTTGAAGCCTGAAGGATTGAAAGCTACATTTTTTGAGCGGTTCATCAACTCCAACAAATATTTTAAGCTGATGCAAGTACCAAATAGAATAGAATGATAACTTACGAGTATATATGCTCTAGCCATCAATAGTACTCACACCATCATAATATGAAAGTCAAATCAAATACAAACAAAAAACAAAAAGCACTACGTTCATATTATCAAAATCTAAGCTTCGACAGAAACTGACTTGAAAAATTGAAATTCATGTTGTATGCCCATATTGAGATAAGACACTGACTGTTATCACAGTTGTCAACCAACAGAGTTTTAAGCCTATCATTTCACACCATACTCCATTTAGGTTAAGGAATGCATAGAAGGTAACCCACAAGAAAAGAAAAATAAACATTTGTGAAAAAGCAAGACAAAAAAAAGATCTGCAGGAGGTTCATTGGTGGGGAGCTTCGAGCGAGCAGATGTCCATCCTCAAACAGGTCCTGCCAGAGTCCATGAGAGAGGAGAGAGAATTTGCACTCACAAGATTTAGGAATGTGAACAGAATCAAGGGTCACACAGGAAGGATTAGGAAAAAACGCGTGCATGAATGCACGTATTTAGCAGTAAAATAGAATGGAAAACCCAAAATGCCGATCTAAATAGAATAAAAAAGGGAAAAGCCCACACTCTCCCCTCAAATTACCACCTAATTAGCAATGTCCTTCCAAACTTTCAATTGAGACAATGTCCCTTCTAAACTACCAAAAATTATCAATGCCCCCCTTCAATGAGGAAAATACCTTTAATAAAAAACTAAAACTATTTTTTAAATAAAATAAAATAAAACGAAGGTGTGGAAATTTAAAAATATATATATATTTTTTTCTTTAAAAAAATTATTTTTAAAATTTTTTTAATTTAATGGAGTATTTTTGTTTTACTGAAAAAACTTATGTGTTATATTTTCTTTCTTTCGTTGGCCTTGGGGGATATTGTCAATTTTTTGGTAGTTTAGGGAGACTTTGTCACAAATGAAAGTTTTGAAGGGTATTGTCAATTGAGTGGTAATTTGAGGGGGGTACGTGAACTTTTCATAATAAAAAACTCACAAAGAACTTTAAGGGGATGAGAAAAGCAAAAGGACAATGATTGACCATATTTTCTCAGAGTTTCACTATACCACTTCTTTTCGTAATAGGAAATGATAGTGGAAGAGTTTGGTAGTGCACAGGAAGCTGCACTCGAGCCTACAAACTTCAGTCATCATTCTAAGCAATAGCCTCACCAATAATATGCATGACTAAAAATATATAATTTGTGGAATTGCATATTTGAAATTATGCTGCAGAGTATAAATAGTGTCCAGCAACAGTTTCTGCATTAATTTTTGAAGGACGCAATATCTAGCAAAAACAGAAGGGGCAGTATTACTAGCAATATTATTACCAATTCACTTGAAAAGGCAGGAAGATTTCTGATTTGTGAGTCTGCCCTAGCAAAAGAGAATGCAGAAGTTGGCTGTTGAGAGTTATTGAAATCAGAATCAGATAGCAATGCTTTGGTTACGAATTCATGTCCAACTGTTGCCTCAGGAATAGTATGTTTCATCAACTCTGACTGTGAAGACGCAGTTAAATCATAATTTCTAGCATCAGCAGCCCCTGTGAAAGTATCATACATGGATCTAAGCTGCTCATCACCAGTGTGCCTCGAATTTCTGTATAGGAGAAAAAGTAAAAAATATCATGAGCATGTTAAACCAATTAGTGTGTATATGGACCAAGTAACAGAATCATACCTGGAATCCAGGTGCCCATATGAACCATCAATTGCAACAGAGGCCTTTCCCCAGTCAAGTTTTGACGGATTAGACCCAAGAGGCTCAGAAAATGAAGAATTACTGCTCGCTTTATAGGTACCGAAGCTCAACTGTGAGCAGTCAGCAGCCAAAGCTTGCAGGTGACTTGGAAGGACTAATGCACAGTTATCTTCTGTAGTAGGCACAGCTGGCTCCTCATTCCTTAAACTTAGTTGATGCAAGGTTGCAGTAGTTGATGACACATCTACATTGGTATCATCAGTTAAAGGTGCTGAATGATTTGGAAAGGATAAATGTGAGCCCTACTTGTTCCAGATAATAGATTTAAAATGGTAATAACAATAATAATCATAACTAAAGGATACACATTGAGGATTCTACTAAAAGTGCAACGTCAATTTGTTCCTCAAAGACAACATTTGATTCTTACTTATCAAAAAAAAGAAGGGATCATGCTAACAGTGCAACATCAATTTGTTCCCCAAAGACAACAAAAGCCACTTTTAATGCAAAAAAAATAAAATAAAATAAAAATTATATCAGGATCATGAAATATGATAAAAGGACAATGACAACTACGTGTAGAAAGCATTTTTTTTTTTTAAAACTCCAGAATTCATTTCTGTAGAAAAGCTTAACTTATAACTTTACTGGCAAATGAATACAACAGGAAATGCCGTATATGTATGATAAATAGAGGCAAGCACAGAAGGTTAAATACAAAAAAGGGGCAAAAGAACATTATTACATGTTGAGATATGTTGAAAATCTGCAAACATGGCAATGGACAATGCAACTAACCCAAGTAATTTTTAGAAGCAATACTCACATCTCAAAATTTTAACCAAGGTACAAGACACTAACATACATCTATCACTCAGAAAATGTTGTCCATCAAATTTTATTTATTTATTTTTTATTATTATTATTATTTAAAAAAAAGAACTAAAACAGCAGAGGAAAATCATAGAAGGGGCTTCATAGAGGTCTGATCTTCCAACAATCTATTATATATTTACACTGGAATAAGTAATATTTAATTCAAACAATAATAATTACCTTCCCGGAGCTCAAAGGCCATATGAGAACCGTTTGAACTTATATCCTTCAATAAGAAATTATCGCAATCAGATGCCCCTACAGCATTGTTCATTATGATCTGCCTACTAGATGCAGAAGCACATCTGACAGCGTCAAAACTAAGATTTTCGCTAACATCCCTCTTCAACACCCGGACCACATCTGACACACAGTTCCTAAAAAAGTTAGCTCCATTATCTTGGGAGTTAGACTGATTACAGGATATCTCAGCTTCCAAGGCAGCAGGTGCATCTGCAACAGATGACCCACTATTTGCTGTTGGCTCCACGATCACAGGACATTCATCATTCAAAACATGCTGGCAAGCACTAGCACCAGATTCATTAATTGCCTCTAACATGTTAGACAGATCTTGTGGGTGCAAATCTTGGTGCCATTCTTGTTGCAAAGTAGCAGAAACATGGGAAGGCTTTGCACAGTAAAGGGATGAGTTCGGTGTGACTGCATCTTGAGGCGTGCAAGACGGTATGGTCAACGTCTGTGAGCCCTTGTTTTGTGGCTTACCCATCTTCAAAATGTCAGCCATTGAAGGACGCGCTATGGTGGCCCCCAACCAAGCAGACTGAAAACCTGTAGACAGCTGTGCAGATGCAGAAATGGGATCACCTGTTCCTATTGACTGTCTTCTATTATCAGTACTAAAAGAATCACTGCAGCAGATATTAAAAAGTAACCTAAAATGAGTAATTAGAGAAGTGCTCAAGCAATAAAATCAAGGTCATGTTGCGACACTCTTATAGCATCAGACACATATAAATGAAAAATTAGCAGGACAAACAAAAACCAACAGAAAAAGTAATCTCTTTTGAGGACAATTGACTAAAAACTTGATAAAGAAATTGTTTAAAATCTAAATATATAACAATGGACAAGGGAAACACAGTTCTCAAATGCATGAATGAGAGAAAGTGATATCAATTACGATACTAACAATAGACATGATAGGCAAAACATTGGTAAATCATGATCTACAGCAGTAGCAGCATGTTGGGCAGGACTAAGAATTACATATTCCAGCACATCATCCATAATCAAATGCATTGTTCAGTCATAACAACCCAAGACATGGAGTGAAACAAAAAGATTTTCTTACTCCCCCTCTTCTCAGAAAGGCTGGATCAGAAGGTTTGCTACGACATGCTGAAGTCCACAAGGCAGAGAAGTGTCCCAATGAGAAGTAAGCATATTGTATACAATCATACAGCCAGCTCCCTTTCTCAGTCCAAGCTACCATGTCTTAGCACATTGTGCACAATTTTTCTAAAAGATTTATATAGACCATCGTGAAGAATTGGTGAATGCATTTGGCCAAAACAACACATGGCTGGTCTCAGCTGCAGGCCTGGAAGCAGAATAGTCATAATTCTTCCCAGTAGGGTTAAGAGTTTAGGCCAAAAAAGGAAAAATAAGGACATACTAATAAATTGTTGATTCTTGGGCTACCGTTTTGGGATTCTTCCAAAAAAAAAACATTTGAGGGTTCTTAATTTATGAATTCAGAAGCCTAGTCGAACTGTTCAAAAGCCAAGACACTCACTCAATTTCTTGTTGTCCAATCCAAACCAAAAAATCATAAATTCAGAAGCCTAGTGAAGTTTGTTGAAAAGCCAAGACACTCACTCAATTTCTTGTTGTCCACTCCAAACCAAAAAACAAAGCTCTTGACGCCAAATAAGTATTTCAAGCAAATGATAATAAAGGAATAACTTAAGGTCTCTAAAGGACATATTGGTATGAGTAGGAGGAAATTCACATAAACAAGATGCAACCAATAAACAATATATGGTGTACAATACTTGTGGTGTCACCACGTCGATGCAATCCTAAATATGGAGGCCATAATGGAGGAATCAGGACTGAAATGGAGATTAGACATGTTATAGTAAGACCAAAGTTGAAGTGCTACTGAACAATCATGGACTCCTCGCCAAATTTCCTTTCAAAATATTATTTACTTCCACATGTAGGCAAGAAAATAACCGTGAAGAGTTCCACATAGATAAATCCATAATAACGGATAACATCCAACTCACTGTATCTAGTGTACACGGTTAATGCAACAAGAACTTCATTATAGAACCAACCTATGCAGTAAAGTCTGCTGATTCATGGTTTTTCCCTCTGCATGAGTTATAGATGAGGAGAATGAAGAAGCAACTGACCCCTTCTCTCCGTCGTATGCTGCTTTACCAAGTTCTGACAGGAGGACCACATGAGTTGACACAGCATCAAAAACAATAACAGATTCATCAAATCATGCACAAGACTGTTTACATTTCACAATTACCCGAACATTACCATTATAGCTAATTTGAGTTGGTCCGCTCCGTCCAACATTATGCGTGCCATTATTACCCCTAACTCCACGATTCAAACCACCATTGTTACCACGAGACCATGATTCTTGTGTATCCTTCATCTGAAGATATCAAAAAGGATAAGATATGATACAAAATCAAAAATATAAAAAAATATTTTTTTTTTTTTATAAGTAATAAACCAATCTCATTGAATGAGTAGAGCGCCCCTAAGTACGAGAACTATAAAAAAGAAATGAAAAATAAATAAAAATTAAAAAAGCAAAAGAAAGGACCAGCTCAAGGTAATAGCTCCTCGTTAGTAGCTAGGAATGCCTGGCAGTCATGTCATCATGTCTTGCAATAGATATGTCCTTTACACAAGCACTTGTAACTTCGACCAAAAACACATAAAAAATTGGACTATTAAGGATACTCATGCATCGCGCAACACATAGGATCTTACGTGGCTATCCTCAATTTTTTGATCAGTTTTGTCATGAAGGACTTTAAAAAATGAGCTAATTACACCCAAACTTTTTTCGATGAATATACCCAAACTACATATAAGTAAAGAAAACTTTTTGCAGATGCATCGTCTGCCAACAAACACACTGAGAAGTGTGCAAAAAGAAATAATAAAAAACTAAGACCATTGCAAGTATGGAAGAGAACTAAGAATCTACACAGAAGGGGAAAAACATTTCAAGCATGTTTTCAAAACGGTACCTCTTTTCTTCTTTCACGTTTGCTCTTCACTTCGTGAAAAGTATCTACACAATTGAAAATTACTAATTCAATGATGACATTGAAGATCAAAAGTTGTTTACAGAATTAACTGAAAAGCTTTCAAGTATAACACAGATTTGGACCAACCCAATGAAAAGAAGAAAAAAAAAAAAAGCAGACAAAAAAGTTGTATTTAAAAACATGAATTAGAACGAAATTGTCAAATAAATGTCAAGAAAACGTAACCAATTTGAATGGCACAGTCGGCAAATAAATTGCAATGCCTGATCCTTTCTTTCAATTTCTCTTTTTCAGTTCTTTTAACGTCATCAATCATTATCACTAAAGGGTTCACACAAGACGAAATAAAATAAACAAAAAGAAGAATACCTCAATGAAATGCTTTCTATTCCCAATTTTTCTTTCTTATTCTTATTATCGTAAACCAAAACAAAAACCTAAATTTTTTCCGTACATCTTTTTCCCGGAAACCAACCGAAAAAAAGAATAGATAACAACTCAACTCAACGAAAAAAAAATCAATATTTCACAATGCACTTGGTACAGACAAAGAGGAAAAACCATTATCCCAAAAGCAACAAGATAAAAGGCAACAGCACAACACACAACTGAGTACAACTATACGCCCTATTAAACCAAGAAAACAAAATATTTCTCTCCCCTTTGTCTTTCTCCCCATTTTCTCGGCAACCAAAAAGAATGTAACAATTTAACCCATAAAAGAGGCTCTTTTTTACCAAAAAAAAAAAAGGATTTATCCTAAAAAAAAATATAAAAAATTGGATGAATGCTTCATCCTAAGAATAATAAACCTTGAGAGAGGAGTAGCTGAGCGGCTTCGTTAGGGTCCATGTTACATTCTCTAAGTATGGCGTAGATCTCCTGGTCCGTACAGTGCTTCACAATCTCCTTCAAACTCTGCACCACCTTCTTCGTCTTCGGCGAAATCCCCTCTACCCCTTCATTCTTACTTTCAGTCCCCATCTTCTGTACTTTCCCTCGCTTTCTAGCCCGAGAAAATCCCTTGCGGCTCTCGCTTAAAGTTTTCCTACCAGCCAAACACAAATGAAAAACCCACAAAACCCCTCTCTCTCTGTCTCTCTCAATCTCTTTCTCTCTCTCTCTCTCTCTCGTTTTCCTTTTTACTTGCGTTTATATATCGGTTTAATGTATCAGTTTGAGTAAGTCGTGGAGCGATCCTAACCTCACTCCACTGTTACTTACCGTCACTAATTCACAGCCTATTAGTGTTGCTGTAATCTTATGGAAGGGAGTCGTGACCGGCGCGTGAGATTACGATCACTCGTGGGTCGGATTTATTTTGGGGGGTCTTTTTAGGTCAAATAGTTTTTGTATTTGTTCGAAATTAATGGTTGGCTGAAGATTTTTTGGTTGGCTCCTTGCGGAGGAAAAGTGCAAAAAAAATTATTCCTTTTGATTGGTGCCACGTTATATTTGAAAAATATCTCTTTGATGTGTACGATTAGAAAAAAAAATAAATTTAATCCTTTTTTAATGTTGATTTTAATTTAGTTTCTAGGTTTTAATTTTGATAATTAGTAGGTCTTAAAATTTTTCTCTTGTTTCAAATGGGTTCTTTCTTATCTAATTAATTAGGATATAGCATGTTAGACTCGTTAATTATTATTACACGATTCTCGATTAACAAATGGTAAGGCCAGTTAGTTATCTGTGACCCCTCTTTAAAAAATGTTTAATGGAATGACTCTTTTTTTTTTTTTTCTTTATCGATGCTTCTTCTCTATTTATTTCATAAAAATAAAAATATAGTGGGTTAGTCTACAAAACAATATCATAGATATAATGAGAAATTTCTTTTATTCAAATTTAATAGATGTTTTGTTTAACTTTTTGAATGTCGCCGTTCTAATCAGTTTTCAAATCTACAGCATATTCTAGCAAATCATGTATGTGGTCACTGCCTGATCAATCACAACTTTCTCGACTAGAGAGTGATTTTCAGGCTTTTCCATCTTTGTGACAAGTGCATTCTCAAATGCAATCCCTTTCACTGTCTCTATCATCAATGAACAATTATTTCTATAATGTCTCAAGAATTAATTAACTGATAATTAATTTCACGATTCGTCTCCCATTCTTATTCCACTTCGAACAAGACTTGGGAAGGAACCTCTACTCCTCGAAAACAGATGATACTAAGTAATGAAAAGTAATTAAGTTCTATAACATTGAATCATTACAACCAGAGTATTTAGCTAAAGATCATCAAAAGAACGAAAATTACACTATATATATCATCATTATAAGGGATCTATGATATATCTTAATATGCAATCATGCATCAAGTCCTCTTAAGCTTGCAATAAGTCCTCAAACATCTCTCAGATCGAATCATCCAACATAACCAGATGCTTCGCGCTAACCACTATCTATAACAGTATAGTTGCACATATGAAAAAAAAAATTGAAATAATACAAGGGTAAAACTAACGACTTAATGAGTAGAAATGCACATAACATATCCGTCATAAAATGTGAACTCAGTTGTTTATAAAGCACATACAACATTATGAGATGATAGTTTATCATGTTATATATATATATATATATAATATGCTTATAATTATGAGTAACAGTAATAGTTCATAGTATGGTCTACCTGAGATATTACCCCTTCTCAACAGGGTTGACGCTGTCTCGAGGGACTTGTAGTACAATACCGATGCCCCGGGTATTGCATGGCTACAGCATATAACACTAGCAGCACAACCAAGTTTGACCTCGGGTGGCCCACACTGCTAATGATGTCAGTCCTATAGTGACCATCCATTGGGAGTGACTGCGCCTTAGTCACGAAACCATTGGATCCAAAGCCCCCCACACACATTTGACTATAAAGTTAACCCGTATAGTAAGCCTATGGTCATTATACCGCACGAACCAATGTACCATATCATACGATGTAATTAGTCTTATCAGTCTTTTACATGCATAGTTTAACAAGTCTCATTATTATTTTATTAATCGACACACGTTTTTTCAAAAGAGAGTTCCCAGTAGTTCCAAAAAGTATTTCATGAGAGTTACAAAATATGCAAGTTTGATATATATAAAAATAGATATGCAACGCAGAAAAAGTAACAACAAAGCATTCATATAAGTTTGTACTCACGTAGGTCGTAAAACTACTCTATATAATTCCCTTGAGGCTCCATAACCTCGAATACTGAGAAAATACCTATCATTAGTTTTATTTCTACTAAAATAACTCTAGAATAAGAAAATAGGAGCTTTGGGACGGAAGATAAAAATAAAGTTCCCTACCACACTTTAGACAGTATGTCCGGGCTCGGGGCCGTACGTCTGTTGTGATACTTCGGACCGTACGTCCGGTCTCAAGACCATACATCCGCTTCGAGATTTTCAGGGAGAACCTCATTTTTCTCCACTTGTCCTTCTATTCTCCAAATCAGCTTCTAAGACTATCAAAGGCTTCTGTAGTAACCCAAATATTTAACTAAGCATAAGTAGCTTAGTTAAATGGTTAATTTGGCCTTTGGGTCACTAGGACCTGCTAGAAGGGCATTTTGGGAATTTGTCTTCTGGTTTATCTTTTAGTGTGGACGTACGCTAGGATTGACGGACGTACGCTCCTATCTTTTAGTGCGGGCGTACACTAAAATGCCGAACGTACGTTGTTGTCTGTAATACGGACATATGGTGGTCCCTCACCGGACGTATGCTTTGCAAATAGTACAGTTGTACTATGTGAATAGTACAACGAACGTACGCCAAAAGTATCGGACGTACTCTACATTTTGGAACACCCTTCGGGTAATACCTAGAAGTACGAGACAGTCTTTGGACCACTGTACAAAAGTACAGGACGTACACTACTTTGGCCGAACGTCCGCCACTTTGGCTGGACGTCTGCTGCTTTCTAGCCCTATAAATACCCATTCACCCCCTCACCCATTTCACACCAAATCCGCCCCCTCAACAACTCTCTTCGCCCTTAGGCTGCCAGTAGGCCGTTTCGTGAGTATTTGTGAGGTTTCGTGAGTGTTTCGGTGTTGCTGGAGGAGAAACTCTTGAGGTTTGACTTCAAGGAGGTAACGCTCAGTTTCCTTAACTTTTTAATACGTCATTATGCTGCTCGATTATAGTTCTATGTTGTAGTTGTTAGCTTAGTTATGCTTTAATCTTACTTAGGTAGCATTTTGATAGCTTAGCGTTGTTGTCTTTGCATGGAGGTTTCGATTTGAGTTAGGAGGCCTTAGGGAGCCTTTGTTGGCCTTAGGAGTCAGAGAATAGGCGGACAGTGGAGAGAAAATGAGGTTCTCCCTGAAAGAAGTTGGAGCAGACGTACGGTCTCATGACCAGACGTACGGCTCGAAGTGTTACAGCGGACGTAAGGCCCTGAGCCCGGACGTATGGTCAGTGTGTGACAGGGAAACCCTATTTTCACCAGCCGTCCCATANAGGCTGCCAATAGGCCGTTTCGTGAGTATTTGTGAGGTTTCGTGAGTGTTTCGGTGTTGCTGGAGGAGAAACTCTCGAGGTTTTACTTCAAGGAGGTAACGCTCAGTTTCCTTAACTTTTTAATACGTTGTTATACTGCTCGATTATAGTTCTATGTTGTAGTTGTTAGCTTAGTTATGCTTTAATCTTACTTAGGCTAGCATTTTGATAGCTTAGCGTTGTTGTCTTTGCATGGAGGTTTCGATTTGAGTTAGGAGGCCTTAGGGAGCCTTTGTTGGCCTTAGGAGTCAGAGAATAGGCGGACAGTGGAGAGAAAATGAGGTTCTCCTTGAAAGACGTTGGAGCGGACGTACGGTCTCATGATCAGATGTACGGCTCAAAGTGTTACAGCAGACGTACGGCCCTGAGCTCGGACGTATGGTCAGTGTGTGACAGGGAAACCCTATTTTCACCAGAAGTCCCATAGCTCTTGTTTCCTTATTCTAGAGTTGTGCTTCAGTAGAAATAGAATTGATGATAGATCTTTTCTCAGTATTTAAGGTTATAGAGCCTCAAGGGAATTACATGGAGGAGCTTTACGGCCCGGGTGAGTACAAACTCACATGGATGCTTTGTTGTTACTTTTCCTGCATTGCACGTATTTTATATAGATGTCAAACATGCATATTTTTCAACTCTCATGAAATACATTTTGGAACTACAAGGAACTCTCTTTTGTGAAAATGTGTCTGTTAACAAGATAATAATGAGACTTGTAAAACTGTGTATGTAAAAGACTGATAAGATTAATTGCATCGTATGACATGGTACACCGGTATGTGCAGTATAATGGCCATGGGCTTACTATACGGGTTAGCTTTATGGTCAATGTGTGCGTGTGTGGGGGCTTTGGATCCAATGACTCGTAACCAATGATGCAGCCATTCCCAATTGATGGTCACTATAGGACGGACGTCATTAGCGGTGTGGGCCACCCGAGGTCAGACTCGGTCGTGTCGCTAGTGTTACGTACGGTATATTTCATGTAATGGCTAGGGCACCAACATTGTACTACTAGTCCCTCGGGACAGCGTCAACCCTACTGAGAATGGATAATATCTCGGGTAGACCATACTGTTGAACTATTACTATTACTCATGATTATAAGCATATATTATATTTTATATATATATATATATTACCTGCATAATAACTGTCATCTCATAATGTTACATGTGTTTTATAAATGAAAGAATCCATAAATTAATGACGGGTACGTCATGTGGATTTCTGCTCACTAAGTCGTCGGACCTATCCTTATATTATTTTCCTTTTTTCTCCATATATACAATTATGTTGTTCTAGATAGTGGATACCGTGAAACATCCGGTTCTTATGGAGGATTCGATCCAGGAGATGCTTGAGGACTTATTGCAACCTTAAGCGGGTACTCATGGTAATTAGTACTTTTTAGTTATGTTGTAGACTTAGGGTTTGTTGCATGCTTGCATGTTAAGGTTTAGCATAGATCCCTTATAATGATGTTATGATTTATGCTAGTTTGATGATTTTTGGTTAGACGCTCTGGTTATGCTGATTCAATGTTTATAGTACTTTATTACTTTCGCTGCTTAGTATCCTCTATTTTTAAGGAGTAGAGGTTCTGGAGGTCTTGTTCAAAATGGAACAAGGCTGGGAGACGAACCGTTGAATTAATTACCAATTAATTAATTCTCAGGGTGTTACAGTTGGTATCAGAATTGTTGCTCTTCAGACCATAGGAATGGATCTATTAGGAGTTAGAGCTTTTTGCTCAGCGGAATATAGGACACAATCTACTAGGTGCTAGGAGATGATCTACCATAGCATAAGATGGATTATATGTATACAAGGGATACATAATTTCGATACCTATGATCTTGAGGATGTTGGACTTGAGGATTTTAGGTATTTGATATGGTATTGAAGTCATGACTAGGACAGCTTTGATGGGGCAACCTTGGAGATTAGACTTTATTTGCGCTAAGATAGCTAGATAAGGTGTTAAGCTTAGATCTGCATTAGGTCGTTAGCTAAGGTAGTAGCAGTTTAGGCGCTTAGTACGTATAGGTTTGCGATTAGGTTTGATGTTTTGAGTGAGGCTCGGCGTAGCTCTTCGAAGTAAGGGCTGATGATCATTGTGACTACAGAGATGTCACCACGACACGATGTCATTGGGAGCAACGATGGTAGGAGACCATCCCAACCCAATGAAAGGATGAGGAACGTTCTGGGCGCTACCCAAGCATTGGAAGGTGTGGCAAGTCGTCTTGTGGAAGCTTTGGTCAACGTACGAGGAGTCCCTACTCCAAGTGGAAGCAAAGGTTGCTCTTTCAAGGAGTTCTATGAGCATCATTTCCCTATGTTTAAGGGGAACCTGAATTCTGGAGAAGCGAGGGAGTGACTTACGAGCTTGGAGGAGTTGCTACGAGTTATGGATTGCATTGAGGAGCAAAGAGTCAAGTACGTAGCCTACAAGTTCTCTGGAGAAGCAAGGCGATGGTGGTACGCTAAGAGGAACTCGCTAGTGATGGAATTAGGAAGTGAGGAGGCCATTCCATGGACTCGATTCAAGGAAGAATTTTTTGGGAATTGATCGTACCAAATTTAGTACTCGCAATGGAATGAACCGTGGTTCGTATAACGTTTGCACAAGTACGTGTTCGAATCCACAGGGAACCGTGAATGTTTAAAACTAATCTTACTCCTAAACTAACATTATTTTAACCTAGCACCGAGTTGTGTGTTCGTGATTAACAGAAGTGTAAACTAATTAAAAATGCTTGTAAAATAAACGAAAGGTAACTAAAGTTAAAGAATCCACCACACCCACTAACATATACACGTTAAAAAACTACAATCATTATTCCGCCTATCGAGTTAGTTCTTTGCTTAACCTATAGTCGTTAGTGAAGCTAGTCTAACCGTTTACCGTATAAAGAGTCATGATGAATGTTAGTTTGAGCTCGAGTCATCCACTGTATCATTGATCACAGTGGATGCCTCCTCTCATTCCAACCATTCGTCATACCTCCGGATTGGAATGCAAAGACGTTGGACATCGGCGCAACACAAACGACTATTAAATGAAATTGTCACTTAAATCATATTGAAATGACTAAGCATAAAAGTAAAGATGGAATTAAATGACTGAAATGTAAACATGTATAAATTAGAGGGGAGGCTTCATCTTCAACCTTAGTTGAAGATTAGCCTCCCATATAAAATAGAGACGGAAAGTAAATGCAAGTAAACATTAAATAAAATAAAATGGAAATGGTTAACGTTTAGAACAAGTGTGCAGAGCCAAACAGTGGTCTCTGCAGTAGAAAAGCGCTAAAAAAATGTAACACCCTAAAATTTAACACAAGGGTCCTATTTATAGAAAACTAGTGTGCTGCCAGGTTAGAGGGATGCGTTCGATCGCAGGCAGTGTGCTCGAGTGCAGTGATGCATGCGATCGATCGTGGAATGTGCGCTCGATCGCTCGTAACTGCCTCAGAGACTCCATGGCATAAGGCTGGAAGCAATGGCGGCTAGGGCAACTGCGTGAGACGCAGGCTGATAAGGCATGCGCTCGATCGCAGTGCTTGGGCTCAATCGCTCCTTGTGCGCTCGAGTGCAGTGGCAGGGAGATATATCTTCTTTCTTGCTCAATTCCACCCCTTTAACCACATCTTGAATGCAATGACCTGCAACAACATAAAACACTAAAACAAACTAAAAGATTAGATAATAACAAAGCTAAAGGCTTAACAAATGTAAATTAAGGGGTCTGAATAAACACTAAATGACACTCATCAGGAATACTCGTGGAGCTTAAGGAGGAGTACACCCCAAGAGTTGCATTCCGAGAAGGAAAAGTGTCATTGGTGCCATAGGTGTGGCAGACTGCATTTTGGGAAATGCAGATCGAGGGAGAATTTGTGCTACGGATGTGGCAAGGTGGGACACTTCATTCAGAACTACAACAAGGCCAAAAGGAATGGTACTAGTACATCTGGACGGAAATGATGGCAGGATAAGGGTTAAGCGTAACCCTTAAAGTTGTTTAAGGCATGTGGGCTCGCCTTATTTTGTAGTTAAGGGCTGGGTTACTGGATGTTGCTCATACATCAGCCAGTTGTATTTTGTTTTGTACATGCACTTGATTTAGGGTTTTGGACCTAAAGTGTAACATTAACTAAGAGTTTTGTTAATGCATGATGCTTGTTACACTTTGTTGATGTGTTAATGATAAGATTCTTGATTTTGTTGATTGCCCATTAGAAGTATGTTAAGGTATTATATTCTTGGACTTGGATTCTCGCATAGGGCAATTAGTGAATCTTGTACCCATGGATCTTGTATTGGATTACATGATTTTGGAATACTTTAGAGCTAAGAGATTCGAGAGAATCTATCTATACCTAAATGGACTAAGGAGTTCTCGGGTACAATCGTCTGTGAAGACAAGGAAGTGGCTAGAGCTGATCTAAGGGTTATGATCAAGCTAGCATAGTAGCTGATGCCTTGAGTAGAAAGGTGACGGCCTTAATCAAATAGCTTATCACTCTTGAAATTTTCCAACCTTAGTTGGTTATGGAATTCGTTAGGATGGGAGTAAAAGTGGTAGATAAGGGTGCGTCAACACGCTTGTCTAACTTGGTGGTTGGATCAGGATTGCTTGCTTGAATTAAGGTCACTGTTGAAGGACCCTAAGTGCACCAAGATCAAGCAATTGATAAGGCATAAGGGTTTTGTCTTAAGGATGTTGGGTTGCTCACCCATGAGTGTGTATCGGAAGGTGAAGGACTAAGAAAGGAGATCTTGAGCAAGACTCATCATTCTCCGTATATTGTACATTCTGGAAGTACCAAGATGTATAAGGAAGAGGAGAGGTCAGGATTGGAGTTTAGTACCTACCTTTCATCAAGTTCGTTACAGGCGACTTTTGGATGCCGCCTTACGAAGCACTTTATAGACATAAGTGTCAGTCGCCCTTGTATTGGGACAATGTTGGAAGGAAACAACATTGGGGCTTGAGATTATTAAAGTGCTTATCGTTGGACGAAGGATGAGTGCATCCTAGAGTTGGCAGAAGAGTATGCCGATAACTACGGATGACCTTCGGAACACGATGTAGAAGATTGTGTGTTCCTTAAGATATCATCGATGAGGGGAGTGATGCAACTTGAGGAGGAAGGGGAGATTGGCATACAAGGGTTATGGCTTGGATAACCATCGACCCAGACTGTATATGGAATTACTCGACTTGGGTGTTGAGATTGTTGAGGACTGGTACAGTGTAGGGAACACTGGGTATGATATTGGTACGTTGAGGTTCAAGGATTTTATTCATATGGTTAATTTCTTTTGGGTTGTGTGGCTATCTATTACGGTTTTGGGTAACCGTTACATTTGAATTCTCTAAGAGTAGTCGATCAAGGTAAAGTTGCTTCTTGTTAGGAAGTATGAAATCATGTCAAAGATACCCACGGACTTGACTTGTTTTGATGTATGTAGGAGTCGTTGGTTTGGCGATGATTGATATAGTGTGGGTAATATCGACTATGACGCCTTTGGTGACTTGCAAATGGATTTGCTATAACTTGTGAGGATGCCGACGTGGATCGCTTTATATTGGACGAAGGAGGTTCATGCTATGAGAATGAATGGGATAAGATTTTTTTTCAAGGACGTGGCTGAGCATAAACCTTGTTAAACTACGGACGTTAAGGTGATGATGCTGTTTCTTCTTGTGTTTTGGGGCTACAAAATTTCGAGGATGAAATATTTATAAGGAGGGAAGAATGTAGTGACCTAAATATTTAACTAAGCATAAGTAGCTTAGTTAAAGGGTTAATTTGGCCTGCGGACGTACGCTAGGGTTAACAGACGTACGCTCCTGTCTTTTAATGCGAACGTACGCTGAAACACCGAACATACGCTGTTGTCTGTAGTACGGACGTACAGTGGTCCCCCACCGGACTTACGCTCTGTAAATAGTACAATCGTACTCTGTGAATAGTACAGCAGACGTATGCCAAAAGTACCGGACGTACGCTACTTTTTAGAATACCCTCCGGGTAATACCTAGACGTACAAGATAGCCTTTGGACAGCTATGCAATAGTATCGGACGTACGCCACTTTGGCCGGACGTCGGCTGCTTTCTGGCCCTATAAATACCCCTTCACCCCCTCCCCCATTTCACACCAAATCCGCCCCTCAACCTCTCTCTTCGCCCCTAGGCTACCAGTAGGCCGTTTCATGAGTGTTTGTAAGGTTTCATGAGTGTTTCAGTGTTGCTGGAGGAGGAACTCTTGAGCTTTTGCTTCAAGGAGGTAACACTCGGTTTCCTTAGCTTTGTAATACGTTGTTATATTGCTCGATTATAGTTCTATGTTGCTAGTTGTAGTTGTTAGCTTAGTTATGCTTTAATCTTGCTTAGGCTAGCATTTTGATAGCTTAACATTGTTGTCTTTGCATGGAGGTTTCGATCTGAGTTAGGATGCCTTAGGTAGCCTTTGTTGGCCTTAGGAGTCGGAGAATAGGCAGACAGTGGAGAGAAAATGAGGTTCTCCCTGAAAAACGTCGGAGCAGACGTACGGTCTCGTGACCGGGCGTACGGCCCGAAGTGTCACAGCGGACGTACGGCCCCGAACCGGGACGTACGGTCAGTGTGTGACAGGGAAACCCTATTTTCACTAGCTGTCCCATAAGTCCTGTTTCCTTATTCTAGAGCTGTGCTTTAGTAGAAATAGAACTGATAATAGGTCTTTTCTCAGTATTCGAGGTTATAGAGCCTCAATGGAATTACATGGAGGAGCTTTACAGCTCAGGTGAGTACAAACTCACATGGATGCTTTGTTGTTACTTTTCCTGCATTGCACGTATTTTATATAGATGTCAAACATGCATATTTTGCAACTCTCATAAAATACATTTTGGAACTACAGGAAACTCTCTTTTGTGAAAATCTGTGTCTGTTAACAAGATAATAATGAGACTTGTAAAACTATGCATGTAAAAGACTAATAAGACTAATTGCATTGTATAACATGGTACACCGGTATGTATGGTATAATGGTCATAGGCTTACTATATGGGTTAGCTTTATGGTCAATGTGTGCGTGTGTGGGGGCTTTGGATCCAATGACTCGTGACCAACGATGCAATCACTCCCAATGGATGGTCACTATAGGACGGACGTCATTAGCGGTGTGGGCCACCTGAGGTCGGACTCAGTCATGTCGCTAGTGTTACGTACGGTATGTTTCGTGCAATGGCTGGGGCACCGGCATTGTATTACAGGTCCCTCTGGACAGCGTCAACCCTGCTAAGAAGAGGTAATATCTCGAGTAGACCATATTGTTGAACTATTATTGTTACTCATGATTATAAGCATATATTATATTATATATATATCACCTGCATGATAACCGTCATCTCATAATGTTGCATGTGTTTTATAAATAAAAGAATCCACAAATTAATGACGGGTACGTCATGTGGATTTCTGCTCACTAAGTCGTCAGACTTACCCTTGTATTATTTTCTTTTTTTCTCTATATGTACGATTATGCTGTTCTAGATAGTGGATACCGTGAAGCATCCGGTTCTTGTGGAGGATTCGATCCAGGAGATGCTTGAGGACTTATTGCAAGCTTAATTGGGTACTCATGGTAATTAGTACTTTTGAGTTATGTTGTAGACTTAGGGTTTGTTGCATGCTTGCATGTTAAGGTTTAGCATAGATCCCTTGTAATGATGTTATGATTTCCACTGCTATGATGATCTTTGGTTAAATGCTCTGGTTATGCTGATACAATGTTTATAGTACTTTATTACTTCCACTGCTTAGTATCCTCTTTTTTTAGGAGTAAAGGTCCCGAAGGTCTTGTTCAGAATTGACAAGGCTGGGAGAGGAACCGTTGAATTAATTACCAGTTAATTAATTCTCGAGGCGTTACAGCTTCCTAAGGTCTCCTAAGTTAAAATGAAACCTCCATGCAATGCGATCATGCTAAGTTAACATAACGCTAATTTAAACAAGATTTAAAGCATAATTAAAGCTAAAAATATGACTAACAACATAAGACAATAATTGAGCAGCACAACGACATAATTAAATAGTTAGGTAACCAAGCATTACCTCCTTGAAGTAAAACTTCAAGAGTTCTTTCACCATTATCACCGAAACACTCAAAACCTCACAAAACACTCACAAGGAAGGATTTTGCAGCCTGAGGACTTGAGAGAGCATGTGAAATGAAGAAGGGAAAGGGGTATTTATAGCTAAGAGGCTCCACTAACTCCCCAGAAAAGTAACGGACGTTCGCCAAACTCTAACATACGTTTGATACTATTACACAGCGGTCCAAAAGCTGTCTCGTACATTCAAGCATTATCCAGCAGGTATTCCAAAAAGTAGCGTACGTCCGTGTACTTTTGAGCGTACGTTCGAGTACTATTCACAGAGTACGGCGTACTATCTATTAGCATACGTTCAGTGGTTCCCCACCGTATGTTCGCACTATGAACAATAGCGTACGTCCGGTATTTTCATGTATATAAGCATAAAAGACAAGAGCGTACATCCACTTAACCTAGCATACGTCCGTCCAAAGGTCTAGAATGCCCCTCTTGTATCCTTAGTGACCTAAAACCCAAATTAACCTCCTTAACTAAGCTACTTAAGCTTAGTTAATTATTTAGGTCACTACATTTGGGTCACTACAATTTCATATGCCTAATAATTTAACTGTCATCGGTCAATGATTTGCTCCCACAATAGAACCAAGATAGAAAACAAAAGACAAACCGAAGATCTAAAATTGTTACTCTTAAGGAGTTCCACCACCTGAGTCTAAACTTGTCCCATCTATTAAGAAACCACCTTAAATGTGGGAAGGAATTATGAACTAGACTCTCAATCATAGTAACTACAAAAGAATCATTTGCACATGAAGATTGTTGACCATCACTGAAAACATTTAGTTTCATTTTCATACTTCCAAAATATAGCTTCATAACCCCATTCTAACAATTTATGATAACATTGGATGTGGCAAAAAAGGACATCCCAAGATAATAAGAATTTGAGTCCTAAGATTCTGAATAGGTTGTGTAGACCCCACTCCATTTAGTATAATATTGTCCGCTTTAGGCCTCAGCCCACACGGGTTTTGTTATTGGGTTTACCCCAAAATGCCTTATACTATTTAGAGAAAGCATGCTTTATAAAATTAGATCATCTTTTTCACACCCAGACAATGTGGGACTATAGTGACCCAAATAATTAACTAAACTTAAGTAACTTAGTTAAAGGGTTAATTTGGATTTTTGGTCACTAAGGACACTAGATGGGCAATTTGGACCTTTGAACCAGACGTACGCTATGATTGGTGGACGTACGCCTTTGTTTTTAGTGAGGACATACGCGAAGGGACCACCTTACGTACGCCTACAAATAGTACACGAACATACACTAGGGACCACACATATATACGCTATTTTTTAAATACCAATTGGATAATACCTGGATGTACGCTACAGCCTTCGGACCACTGCGTAAATAGTACCGAGCATACACTAGAGTTAGTAGACGTTCGCTGCTTTTTTCAAGAGTTGATAGCACCCCTCAGATATAAATACCCCCTACCCTCTCATTTTCTCTCGCTCTCTCACACCCCCAGGTTGCTAGTAGACTTCTTTTGAGTGTGTTTCGTGAGTTTGTGAGTTTTCGGTGTTATCAGTGAAGAGGTTTTTGAATTTTCACTTCAAAGAGGTAATACCATTGTGCCTAGTTCGTTCTTACATTGTTATGCTGCTTAAATGAGACTGTCATATGGGTACTACAGAGGGTCAAATTATTTTAGGAGGAAGGACTCTATCGGCTAAATTAGTGGTATTTGGGATACTTGGATTTGATATCATTCTTGGTATGGATTGGCTTTCAAGATATAGAGCCAAGATTGATTGTCGGGAGAAGGAAATAGTGTTCCATACAAGTTGTAATGAGAAATTTAGATTTTATGGGTCTAGTGTACAAGCTACTCCACCATTCCTCTCAACAGTTCAAGCAAGAAGGGATGTCAAGGAAGGGGCTCATGCTTACTTGGCTTATGTGTTAGCCAAGCCAAAGGTTGAACAGAAAGTAGAAGATATAGCAGTAGTTTGTCACTGTACAAATGTGTTTGCTGAGGCTACGGGTTTGCCTCCGGACCATAAGGTTGAGTTCGCCATTGACCTAGTACCTGGGGCTCAGCCAATTCACAAAGCACTTTACCGTATGGCTCCAGTTGAGTTGAAAGAGTTAAAGGAACATCTTCAAGACTTGCTAGATTGAGGTTTCATTCATCAAAGTCTGTCTCCATGGGAACACCAGTTTTGTTTATGAAGAAGAATGATGGTTCTATGGGTTGTGCATAGACTATCCGGAATTAAACCGGGTAACAGTTAAGAATAAGTACCCTTTGCCTCGAATTGACAATTTGTTTGACCAACTTAAGGGTGCTTCGGTATTCTCGAAGATAGACCTTCTATTGGGATATCATCAACCTAGGGTACGGGAAGAAGATGTGCCGAAGACAGCTATCCGTATAGGGCTGGCAAAACGGGTTTGTGTGTCGAGTTCGTGTCCAACTCAATTACGACACGACACCATAAGCCCAACCCGAACATGACACGTTTAGCTAAACGTGTCAAAAAACCAAAACTAAACACGACACATTTTATAAACGGGTAACATGACACGACATGTGCAACCTATTTATATAAACGCGTCGTATCAAGTCGACACGACACGGAAACACGACCCGACACGACTGACCCGAATGTAAAGCCATTTAGCTTGCTTAGACCATAAAAAAATATGGTTCTTACATCACAAACACACATCAAAATATTACAATAAGAAGTTATAGCTTAACCAAAAGTTGCTGCTTAACCAAAATATTACATATTCACACCCATAAATAATGACATTGTTTAACCAAAATCAAGAGTTCCAACTTAAGCAAAATATCACATATTCACACCAGAATCAAGAGTTCCAGCTTCAAGTCTCTATCTTAACCAAAGTGTCATTGGAATCAATTTCTATTGTGAGAATAACTTCCTCTGGCTCATCCAAGTTTCTTTGTGTGTGTACTACATCAAAAGACAAGAGGAATTAGTGTCATTAAATTGTGGTAAAAAAAAAATCTAAGTTAATGAATAAATTAAATATGCAAATAACTAATATTACATTGCTCTCCATATAACCAATCCCTAGTGCAAACTAGAGCCTCAACAATATCAGATTTGAGTGAACTTCTATATTGATCAATCACATGTTCACCAATACTAAAAGTTGATTATGAGGCAACAGTAGAAACATGAATGCTCAAAATGTCATGAGCCATCACAGTTACTTCAAGATAGTGAATTCATTTCCTTTCCAAAATGAAAGAATGTCAAATGTTCCATTCCTATCCATCTTTGGTTCGTCCAAATAGAGTTCTAATTGATTATTTAGAGAATTATCATTCTCCACACCAAATTCATCAAATTCCTAGAAGAAAACACAAAGAAAATTAATATTTTCTTTGATAAGTAAACATAAAGAATATAAATATATACTAACAATATGACATAAATAATTAAATGACATATAATTTTACCCGTAGCATTTTGATGGGCTCCCTATCAACTTCAACTTTTTTGGGATCACCATATTTTGGAACCGATGTGGGGCTTGAGGTTGTATCGAAACCACTATATTCCAAAAAGAGAGAGGATAATTTATTCTTGACATGCAAAAACTGATCGGAGTTAGAAACTCCATAAAGTTTCGTATAACAGAAATTTACAAGTTGCAGCTTGTAAGGGTGATCGTTGGTCGGGGAAGTCAGTTACGGTAGACATTTTTGAATTCCGCGTGCCGAACTGACAAAGTCGGTAAAGTCGGATAATTAACCGACTTTTACCGTCTTTGATTTTTTTCGAAACCGACAAAGTCAGTCGGTAATTATCGATTTGGGTTGGGCCTAGTTTTTGTATTGGGCCTACTGGACATGTTTATTTTGGGGTTGAATTTTCTATAGGGGTGGGCAAATTAACCGTTACTAATTAACTGACCGATTACAGATATTAACCGAACCGATATAACTGTTACCGATAGTTATCGGTCGGTAATCGGTTAAAAAATTTATACCCGTAACCTTATCGGTTGGTTAAAATTTTATTATCGGTTAACCGATATGAACGATAAGCATTTTTAATTTTTAATTTTTATATATAACTTAATAACTCTACTGAAACCAAAACGACGTCGTTTTGGTTTCACTATATAACACTTATAATTCCCTCTTTCTCCTAAACCTAACCCACAAAATCCCTCACTTTCAACTTTCAAGTCCGCAACCCGCACGCCGCAGCAGCCAGCAGCCCATCGCCTCCCACACCCGCAGCAGCCAACAGCCTGAGGCCTAACCGGCACCCACCTGGTCTAGGTTCACTTCACTCTCTTCAGGTATACCGTATACCCCTTTGGAATCCCACATACCATGTTTGTTTTTTTTCCTTTTCGTTGGAATTTTGGGGTAAATGGTTGAGCTTTAAGCCTTTAATGGGTCATGAAATGGGATTTAGTTGCTTCACTTAGGCATTGCTTGATAGTCAATCATTGCTGTGTTTTTGGCTTTTATTATCCCATGGTTGTGTGGCTCGCTTTCTCAGTTTCTCTAGTGCTGAGTCTGAGACCGTTAATAGGCGAGTTCTGTTTAGTTGTAAATGTGAAATCTAATATGGTGGTCGGTGGATGAATCCTGTGGAGTGGTAATGTACATGAAGCAATCTGGAAAGGAAAGCTAGTTTGATTTTGAACTAGTTTTGGTTTATGTGCACTTTGTCTAAACCATTTAGTACTATTGTTTTAATATTTTGTTTGAAACTTGTATACACTAAGTCTTGTGTGTATGAGACAGACTACAATATATATATTGATAAGTCTGCAAATAAATAATAAAATGTAAAAAAATAATACAACTGTGAAAGTCCTGAACTGAATGGGCTACTACCCTGGTTTAACTTCCAAGTAATGGCCTCACACAATGGCCCTGGCCGGAGCTTGTATGATATGCACTAGTATGCCATTGACTCATGTTAGAACATATGCAGGGCATGCTGTAACAATCACTAAGATGTGCTGTTAAATTTCTTTTAATTTAAAAACCTTTCATTTTTTTTTAAATTCATTTTTATTTATTTTATTTGTATTTTTCAGAAGTTTAGATGGCATCAGCTACTTCTTCTTGTCCCATAGGCATAGATGATGAAGAAATAGATTTATCTAATGATGAATTATCTGATGATTAGTTGGATATGGATACGGATACCCAAGGTAGATGTGCTAGTTCTAGGGGAGCATCTCATAGTCGTGGTGGACGACCACCAATCTTTGGTCAAAAAAGATTAAGAACGAAAAGATCTTCAGTATGAGACCATTTTACTAAAGATGAAACTAGTTCTGAAGAATTTCCTACTGTAAATTGTAACTACTGTGGGAAGCAGTATAAATGTCATCCTACAAGAAATGGCACCTCTATCATGTTGTACCATTTTAAACATTGTGAAAAGTATAAGAGCTTAAAAGTAAGAGCAGATAGCTCTTAGTCTAAGTTCACATTTCTAGCCAGAGAGAGTTAGAGTGGTGGTGGTAGTGGTTCTGGTAATAGCCTCATGGTTGCTAAGTATTGTGAAAAAACTATTAGGGAGACACTTTGTGAAATGATTATTGTTGAGGAATTCCCATTTTCATTTGTGGAGAGAAATGGTGTTAAGAAAATGTTTCGGGTTCTTGAGCCTCGTTTTACACTTCCTTCTCGCTATACAGTGATGAAGGATTGTGTTAAGTTGTTTATGACCAAAAAAGACATGATGAAAAAAAAGTTGATGATGGCTGGTCAAAGGATTTGTTTGACCACTGACACTTGGACTTCGATTCAGACTATGAATTACATGGTTGTAACTGGACATTTCATTGATCCTTCTTGGAAATATCACAAAAGAATATTGGCATTTCGCCAAGTGTCAGATCACAAGGCAATAACAATTACCAAGGAAATAGAGCAATGTTTGGCGGAATGGGGGATTAAACGTTTGTTTGCGATAACACTTGACAATGCAACTGCTAATAATAAGGCAATGAGAGAGTATAAAAAAAGAAATGGCAACAATAAAGATGTTATTTGTCACCATGATTTTGTTCATATAAGGTGTTGTGTGCATGTTCTAAATTTGATTGTAAAGGAGGGTACGACTATTGCGCATGATTCAATTGAGAGGGTTCGAAATATGATGAAGTATGTGAAGGGATCCCCCCAAAGATTGGCTTTGTTTAAGTCTTGTGTAGAAAGGAAGCAACTTCTGTGTAAATCTTCATTGAAACTAGATGTGTCCACTAGATGGAACTTTACTTATATGATGTTGGAGGGGGCACAAAAGTATGAAAGGGCATTTGATCTCATGATAGATGAAGATTTTAATTTATTCAACTATTTGAATGAAGATGAATTGGGGCTCCAACTGAAGATGATTGGCAGAAGGTTCGACACTTGGTTAAATTTTTGTGTGTGTTTTATGATGAGACAATTCATATGTCAGGGTCTACATACTCAACTTCCAACTTGTTTTTTGAAACACTCCAAAATGTATTTCATTGCTTGATGGATTATTGTAAAAGTGATGATTATTTGTTGAGTAACATGGCAAGAAAAATGAAAGTGAAATATGATTAGTATTGGGGAGATTTTGAGGCTATTAACCCATTGTTGTGGGTTGCTGCTGTGCTTGACCCACGTTACAAAGTTTCTGTCTTGGAATTTTGGTTGCTGACAAATGTGGGTATAGAAAAAGCAAAAAAAGTTGTTGACCAATTTAAGAGTGTCTTGGACCAATTATATCAACATTATGCTAAGAATGTTGAAGGAAGTGGGGGGCATGGGGGCCATGGGGCTAGGTCTTTAATTACAAATGAAGATGTGAATGTGAGTACAAGTTCTGAAAGTACGGGGCTCTAATAACAAAGCGAAAGCTGCTTTAGCTATTTACCATAATTTTCTTGCGTCCAAGAATGTGACATTGTGTCGTTCAGAGATAGAGCAATATTGTATGCAGGCTGTTGAGAAACCATCTAAGAAATTTGATATTTTAACGTGGTGGAGGGTAAACAAGTCAAAGTTTCCTGTTCTTGCTGAGATAGCAAGGGATGTCCTTCCGCTTACTTCTGTTGCTTCTGAGTCGACGTTTAGCACTGGAGGTCGCATCATAGATCATTTTCAGAGTTTTTTTGGCTCCGAAAATAGTTGAAGCTCTTATTTGTTGTCAGAATTGGTTGAGATCTTCTCCCAATTTTGAGCATGGACCGCATGGTATTGGTGAGTCACTCTTGCCTGATATTGAAGATGAAGAAAGCTACAAGCTTGAGTCGGGTAATATTTGTTAATTTCAAATTTATTCGTTGTTCTAACTTCTAATTATTTGATTAAATTATTTTTACTAATCCTTTAAAAATTTCAATGTGGTAGAAATTCTATCTAATTCCTTCACATTTGATGAATGACGAGTATTAAAAGGCTTGACGCTTGATGGATGAACTTTACAGGGTAAGTTTTTTGCATCTTATTTTTTTCTTGATATTTTTTTCTTACTCTTTAATATTAATCACTAATAGCGATTCACTATATTTATGTTTTGATTTATTGGTTTATTGAAGGAAGCAAATTTAAGGAGTTGAAGAATGAAGATAATCCATGTTTGAGGTGGATCCTGAAAATTATTGTGTAACCGCATTTATGTTTATCACTTATCAGTTTATCCATGGACCATGTTGATCACTATCTAGTATTCTAGTCTATCTTTATGTTTTCTTTCTACTATATTTGTAATTTGTGTAATCGGTGTTGCCCTTTATGTGGGTTGTTTAACTTATTTTCCTTTTTCTAAGTGACTTAGTGAACTTAGTTGATACTTTATTTATTATTCGTGGATGGATTTTATTTTGGGTTTAGGCAGGTTTGATTTCTTTCCTTGAAAATTGAATCTTGTTGTGTGATTTTATTCGTAGGTTTGATTCGTTTGAATGTCCAGATTGCATGTTATTCTCGGATTTTTATTTTTATTTTTTGGCATCTGGGATAGTGGGATGAATCATGAATGTCCAAATTGCAGAGCATCTGGTGTGGCTGTGGCTGTGTGTGAATCCGGATTTTGCTCACTTCTTAGCATTTTCTTTGCTTAGCTTACCATTAGGGGTGCACTTCTCCTTCCCCAAAATATCCCCATCCGGCCATCCCCATCCCCTGCAATTGGGATGACTATCAGACTATGTAATGGGCCTCATTACTTTGAAATGGCCAAATAGGCCTATGTAATGACTTTGAAATCAAATCAAACAATATGGAAATGAAAAAAAGCCAAATAAAAATCAGTTTCAACTTAAACCTAAAAAAAAAAGCCCAAAAGCAAAAAAGCCCACAAAAAACCGGTTTAACCGTTAACCGATATGACCGATAATTTTTGGTATAACAACTTATCGGTTGGCTTATGGTTAAAAATCGGTTAACCGATAGGTTATCGGTCGGTTAATCGGTAACCCTATTAATCGGACCGATATGATCGATACCCACCCCTAATTTTCTGAATTTTAGGTTAAAACTTTGATAGGCTTTGAATTTTATAATTTTTTGCTGTTAAAACTTTGATGGGCTTTCAATTTTACCATTGTTTGCTGATAAAACTTTGTCAAAGTTTTGAATTTTTTTACTTTTTCTAGGTACTAGGCTCTGGCCAGTTTACTTTGAAAAAAAAAAAAAAATCAAAGCTTTCAATTTTTTTTTACAAGTAAAATTTCAATTTATATCAAAACTTTAACTTGATAGGGTTGCGCAAAAACGATTTTTCCTATATACAAACCATTTGTTAAAATTTCCAATACTTTTCAGTCTATAAATCAAATAATAGAACAATCAAACATAAACATAAGAGCATCCACAGCAGCTTCTTCAAATTTTATTCTTCAAAATAACAAAAAGTACATTTTTTGTTATTTTAACAGCTCACCTTTTTAGAGCACTGATAAGTGCCAAATTGTGTCTATTTGACACATTTAACTTATATTTGTTAAGCCTTTAGCACTGTTAATATCTAATTATTTTTAGTGTTTTTAGTGTTTTGAGTTGTGCAGGTCCTTACAACAAAATATGGCCACAAATGAGCAAAATGCACTAAGGGAAGAAATGGATCCCCGCCAAGTGCATTCGATCGCACTTGGTGCGTTCAAACGCACTGACGGTCGAACGTAGGGGGCACGGTCGAACGTAGTCCCAGTCATCCCGCAACTCACGCGGTTGCCCTAGGAGTCCATCGCTTCTAGCTGCGCCGTTACGGTTTTTTACGGTTGAACGCACCAAGTGCGATTGAACGCATAATTCATCATTACGTTCGAACACACTGCCTGCATTCAAACGCACTCGAGTGATCTGTTAGTCTATAAATAGGACCCTAGGTCCATTTGGTCAAACACTTAGTTTTTTGGGCGATTTTTAGAGAGCATTTTGCTACTGTTGGCCATGCTCTGCCTCTTTTATTTGTAATCTTTTACTTTGAAGCTAATTTTAATGCATTCTTTTAATTTTATTATGCTTTGTTGTTCAATGGGTGGCTAAACTTTTCAACTAAGGTTGAAGATGAAGCCTCACCCTTAGTTTATATTTCTTGCTTTTACATTTAATGCTTTATTTTCCGTCATTTAATTTCCGTGACAAAATAATTGAATGGTTGTTTGTTTTGATACATTGATAGTCATCCTGTGATGTGTTCCAAACCGGGTGCACAACGAGTGATTGATTTTGATTTAATATCCACTGTGATCCAAGGATACAATGTATGATTTTATCAAGTAATCAATACTCATTGTAGCTCCTTAATGGTAAACACATTATTTGGTTTGACTTGTGTCAATAACCACAATAGAGTGTGTTGAAGGGTTTAAATTGTTAAAATGGAAAATTGGTGTTTAATGTATAAAGCTAATTTTTATATTGGGTGAGGTTAGTCTTTAACCTTAGTTACTTTTATCCATACATTTATTTACTTTTTTTTAGAATAATTTAATTTCTGCACGTTTCATGTTTGACAAGATTTCTCACTTTGGGACTAGGTTAAAGTATATTTAATTTAAGAGTCATATTGGTTTTTATTGCAAAACTCCGTTCTCTGTGGTTTGATCTTGGTACTTGCGCAACGCTATACGACTTAACGGTTCGTACTATTGCGAGTACCCAAATTTGGTACCATCAAATTTTGGCACTGTTGCTGGGGAACGGTTGTTTTTGTTTAAAATTAATATAATTTTTAGATTGAATTTATTTTTCTACTAGTTTTTATTTTATGCAATTTCAATTTTGTTCATAGTTTATTTTGCATTTTAATTGATTTTGTTAACTTTTTAGAATAGTGTTTGGTTCATTTTTATTTTAATTCGGTTTCTGGAAAATCAGGCTCCCACAGTGCGGTCGAACGCAGTGCTTGCGGTCGAACGTACTGCCGCCTATTTCAGGACGTTCGCGCAGCTGCGAATGCTCATCATGCGTCTGCGTGCGAGCACAGGCCCTGACAGATACGCAGTGCATTTATGCGTTCGAACGCACCTGAGTTGCGTACGAACGCACTTGCAGAAACTGCCATATTCTTGCTGCTGTGCGAACGAATGTGCTGTCCTGCGCTCGAGCGCACCTCTGCTTCCTGCATCAGCATACCAGAAGGCAGTATGTTCTGTTTTTAAATTCCTTTTGTTGCAATTAATTGTTAGACTTATTTTAGTTGTTTAAACTGCCTATTTTGAGTTTTTTTTGCTTGTTGTAATTAGTTGTGATTAGTTTATTTTTCGTTTTTAGTTGTTAATATTCTTTGCATGTGTTTTAGTTATAATTTAGTTAGTCTAATTGCTAGTTGATTATAGCATTTTGTTTTTGCTGCTATTTTGATTATCTTAGCTAGTTTTATTTTCTGTTTTTTTTACTGCATCTGTTTATATATGTTTAATTGTTGTTTTGTTTTTGTTCACATGAGTTGATAGTTTATTGATGAGTAGTCTTTAGTAAACTTTTAATTTTGTTTCCTGTTTTAAATTGTGCATATTTCTCTGTTTTAGTTATTTTATACTCCCTGTTTTTGTTGGTTTATGCTTGGTCGGCGATCCGTGAACTTAGAGTTAACATCATTAGATCCCGATTTAGAAAGAACCATGAGGAAAGCACGTCGAGCTCAAGTGGAGATGGGGGATAATCCAAGAAATCCGAGAGTGGAGGAGCACGAGGAGCACCAAGATGCAAGAGAAGGGAACGGGGAGCATAGAAGAGCTTATGACGTGGATTTCACGACGTCACTCCTGGAATTGTTCGCACCTACTGCGGTCAGTTCCCATTCGTGCATTGTGTTACCACCGACTAATGCAACCCACTATGATCTTAAGCCACATGTAATCCAAATGTTACCTTCCTTTTACGACTTAGATCACGAAAACCCTTACTCTCATGTTAAAAAATTCAAAAACATCTGTGCTACCACCAAATTTCAGAATTTTTCTGAGGAATCTGTCCACCTCAGACTCTTTCCTTTCTCACTTCATGATAGAGCCACGGAGTGGTTGGACTCCAACGCACCTGGCTCCATCACATCCTGGGAAGAACTGTTGAAGCAGTTTTACAACAAGTTTTTCCCAATGTCCAGAGTAAACGAGGCAAGAAAGGGAATCAGTTCCTTTACTCAGGATGAGGATGAGAA
>VIBQ01000092.1:0-25260 GCA_006937295.1 Carpinus fangiana | reverse complement strand
TTTTACTTTGAAGCTAATTTTAATGCATTCTTTTAATTTTATTATGCTTTGTTGTTCAATGGGTGGCTAAACTCTTCAACTAAGGTTGAAGATGAAGCCTCACCCTTAGTTTATATTTCTTGCTTTTACATTTAATGCTTTATTTTCCGTCATTTAATTTTCGTACTCGTCATTTAATTTCCGTGACAAAATAATTGAATGGTTGTTTGTTTTGATACATTGATAGTCATCCTGTGATGTGTTCCAAGCCGGGTGCACAACGAGTGATTGATTTTGATTTAATATCCACTGTGATCCAAGGATACAGTGGATGATTTTATCAAATAATCAATACTCATTGTAGCTCCTTAACGGTAAACACATTATTTGGTTTGACTTGTGTCAATAACCACAATAGAGTGTGTTGAAGGGTTTAAATTGTTAAAACGGAAAATTGGTGTTTAATGTATAAAGCTAATTTTTATATTGGGTGAGGTTAGTCTTTAACCTTAATTACTTTTATCCATACATTTATTTACTTTTTTTTAGAATAATTTAATTTCTGCACGTTTCATGTTTGACAAGATTCCTCACTTTGGGACTAGGTTAAAGTATATTTAATTTAAGAGTCATATTGGTTTTTATTGCAAAACTCCGTTCTCTGTGGTTCGATCTCGGTACTTGTGCAACGCTATACGACTTAACAGTTCGTACTATTGCGAGTACCCAAATTTGGTACGATCAAATTTTACATTTTTCAGCCTCTCTACTTTAACAATTCACTTTCACTATTTCATTAAAATATTATTTTCAAAGATTTGTTTATTCTTTCTCTAACTTTTATATTTTTTAATATTTATATTTTCCTAATGGTCTATTTTACGAATATTTGTCTTATTCTAACGGTAATATTTTTTAAAATTTATAATATTTTTAACGGTCATATTTTTTACTGTGTCTTATCTTAGCAGTCATATTTTCAAAAATTTTGGCTTATCCTAACGGTCATATATTTGAAATTTTGTCATATCCTAACGGTCATAATTTTTAAATTTTGTCTTATCCTAACGGTCATATTTTTGAAACTTTGTCTTATCCTAATGGTTATATTTTTGAAACTTTGTCTTATCTTAAAGGTCATATTTTTGAAATTTTGTCTTATCCTAACGGTAATATTTTTGAAACTTTGTTTTATCCGAACGGTCATATTTTCAAAAATAGGCACATGCTTTCACTATAAATATGACCATCTCCTCTCCAATTATCATTCATCACAACCAAAGTTTGTTTTCCATTCAATATCTACTTTTCTCTCATGGCTCGTGATCAGTGTCAAATTGTGTATATTTGACCCCTTTAACTTATATTTGTTAAGCCTTTAGTTTTGTTAATATCTAATTATTTTTAGTGTTTTTAGTGTTTTGAGTTGTGCAGGTCTTTACAACAAAAGTTGGCCACAAAAGAGCAAAAAATACACTAAGGGAAGAAATGGATCCCTGCCAAGTGCGTTCGATCGCACTTGGTGTGTTCGAACGCACTGAAGGTCGAACGCACTGACGGTCGAACGCAGGGGACACGGTCGAACGTAGTCCCAGTCATCCCGCATCTCGCATGGGTGCCCTAGGAGTCCATCGCTTCCAAGCTGCGCCGTTACGGTTTTCTGCGGTCGAACGCACATTGTGCGATCGAACGCACAACTCATCATTACGTTCAAACGCACTGCATGTGTTCGAACGCACTCGTGCGACCTGTTAGCCTATAAATAGGACCCTAGGTCCATTTGGTCGAACATTCAGTTTTTGGGGCGATTTTTAGAGAGCATTTTGCTTCTGTTGGCCTTGCTCTGCTCCTTTTATTTGTAAGCTTTTACTTTAAAGTTAATTCTAATGCATTCTTTTAATTTGATTATGCTTTCTTGTTCAATGGGTAGCTAAAATCTTCAACTAAGGTTGAAGATGAAGTCTCACCCTTAGTTTATATTTCTTGCTTTTACATTTTATGCTTTATTTTCCGTCATTTAATTTCCGTACTCGTCATTTAATTTCCGTGACAAATAATTGAATGGTTGTGCGTTTTTGATACATTGATAGTCATCCTGTGATGTGTTCTAAGTCGGGTGCACAACGGGTTATTGGTTTTTATTTAATATCCACTGTGATCCAAGGATACAGTGGATGATTTTATCCATAATCAATACTCATTGTAGCTCCTTAACGGTAAACACATTATTCGGTTTGACTTGTGTCAATAACCACAATAGAGTGTGTTGCAGGGTTTAAAGTGTTAAAAAAACGGAATGAGTGTTTAATGTATTAAGCTAATTTTTATTGGGTGAGGTTCGTCTTTAACCTTAGTTATTTTTATCCGTACATTTTCATTTTTTTTAGAATAAATTTAATTTCTGCACGTTCCATGTTCGACATCATTTCTCACTTTGGGACTAGGTTAAGATATATTCAATTTAAGAGTCGTATTGGTTTTTAATTGCAAAACTCCGTTCTCTGTGGTTCGATCTCGGTACTTGCGCAACGCTATACGACCTAACGGTTCGTTCTATTGCGAGTACCCAAATTTGGTACGATCAGCTCGTTTTTTCTTTCAAAGTCCCTCTTTTCTTCCCAAAATGCTTCGTGATGACTCTGATGATGATTTAGAGATAATTACTGGTGGTATGGAAGAAGGATCAACATCGCATCGTAATGGTACCCACTGTCGTAGGTGATCATACAAAAATAAATACTTGCAATAGCACGAATCGTTTTGCAGTGTAGCGCTGTGCAAGTGCGAGGTCGAACCCACAAGGAAACGTGTTTGTGAAAAACTAATTTTATGCCTAAACTAAGTCTATCTTAACCTAGTTCCAATTATCAAACATAAGATGTGTGAAAATGTAAACTAAACTAAATACTTAAAAACAAATAAATAAAAATGACTAAGATCTAGAATTCACCTTACCACATTAATAAACATATTGTCATGCTTAGTTCACACTTCCAAAATGATTATGCCTCTAGGCATATTATGTTTTCTATTACTTAGCTCATACATCAGTCTATCGATTAAGCATATATGCATGTTTTATTGCTATTATTAAAATCTAGTCGAATCATCCGATATATTTACCGTTAAAGAATCACAATGGATATTAAATTGATAAAATCGATAGAATCATCTGATGTATCCCCGGGCCAATCACAACGGATATTGGACGTTTAACTATTCGCAAACAACAATCAACACAATTTTGTCACGAAATTGAATTGAAACGAACGAGCAAAACATTAAACAACGGATGAAGTATTAAACTAAACAAAGCATGTAGATAAAATAATGGTGAGGCTTCATCTTCAACCTTAGTTGAAGATTTAGCTTCTAAACATAATGAAATAAAGGCTAATAAAATAAATGACTTTTAGAAGGGTTACACAGTGAAGAACAAAGGGTTTCTGGCCTCAAAGGCGCCTCCCAAAACGTGAGTTTAGGAAATATACAAGAGGGGATATTTATAGGCAAAATTTAATGTGCTGCCAGGTCAAAGGTGCGCTCGAGCGCAACCCTATGTGCGCTCGATCACAGACAGTGCACTCGAGCACACGTAACTGCTTTGCAAACCCATGGCGCAGCGGGTGAAGCGATGGCGGCTAGGGCAACGCGGGTTGACGAGGCATGCGCTCGATCGCGCCCCTTGGGCACGAGCGCAGTGCGCTCGATCAAACCTAGTGCGCTCGAGCGCACTAGCAGGGGCCAAATCTTCACTTTTTGTCCTTTTTTACCCTTTTAACCGCAGTTTGAATGCAAGGACCTGCAACACCATAAAACACTAAAACAAACTAAAATATTAGAAATTAACTAAACTAAGAGCTTAACGAACATAAATTAAAGGGTCCTAATAAACACTATTTGGCACTCATCAGTAGGTCCATTAGGCGTGATCGATTGCAAGGCTGTGAAAGGCTTAGGCTCAACTATTTTGCAACATCATCAGTGTATCCGGATAGACTATTTCGAAGGAGGTTCCGGATGAGGCGTCCTCTTTTTCTTCGTATTGTATCTGAGGTTGAAAATCACGAACAATTCTTCATCTAAGGAAGAAATGCAGCTGGAACACTTGGTTTTATTGCTTGTCAAAAGATTACCGCTGCAATCAGGATGCTAGCATACGGAGTAACCGGTGATTATGTGGACGAATATCTTCGGATTTCAGAAACCACAGTAATGATAAGTCTAAAACTATTTGCTCAAGCGGTGGTTTCCCTCTACTCCGATACGTACTTGAGCTCACCCACAAAACATGATATTGCGAGATTGCTAGCAGATGGCGAAAGTTGTGGTTTTCCTGGAATGTTAGGGAGCATAAACTGCATGCACTGGAAGTGGAAGAATTGTCCGACTGCGTGGAGAGGTATGTATTCTGGCCATAAACGTGAAGCAACTATTATCTTAGAAGCAGTTGCTTCATTGATCTTTGGATTTGGCATGCTTTTTTTGGATTACCTAGGTCTAATAATGACATCAATGTGCTGGAAAGATCTTTTCTATTTACTGAACTCGCTTGAGGGCGTGCTCCTTGAGTCAATTACTCTATTAATGGTCATGACTACACGATGAGATATTACCTTGTTGATGGTATATATCCGAAATGGTCAACATTTGAAAACAATCTCAGCCCCACAAAGAGCCAAGAAGAAACATTTTGCTACAGCACAAAAGTCTGCAATAAAGGATATAGAGCGTGCATTCGGAGTGCTACAAGCACGATTTGCATTGTGTGTCAACCTACACGACTTTTCAATGTCTATGCCATTAAATAAATTATGAAAGCATGTATAATTCTCCATAACATGATCATTGAAGATGAACGAGATGAACATGACACGTTAGATTTCGATTATGAACAACCCGATGACAATCCTCCGAAACCAGTGTCACATGATCATCTAGATATGCTTGCAGAGTTTATTCATAATCATTTACATATTCGAGACAAAGAAATTCATTCTTAACTCCAATCAGACCTCGTCGAGCACTTATGGCAAATACATGGCGAATCATAAGAGCTTCGGTTGAATTACTAGTTTAATATGCATTATTTATATTAAGTTGGACCGTTTTTATAATTTACTAAGTTAGTCTTTATTTGTAATAATTTAATCTTTAGTTTAACATGTATTATTTAAATGCCCAAGCTTGTTGAACACTTATGTTGAATCTCTTTTTTTTTTTGCAAATAAACTTTGGTTGCAAACTATCAAATATAAGATAGTTTATGGAGTACAAAAAGATGTTGATGGCCACATAACCATAAGTAAATTCAGTGACATTAAGTCAAGTATTTTACAATATTAGAAAGTCTAAGTACATTAATTATGAACAAAAGTCCAATATAAGATCAAAAGTGCACACATAAGGACTGAACATTAAAGTCCAATACAAGATTAAAAGTGCACACATAGGGACTGAACATTAAAGTCCAATACAAGATCAAAAGTGCACACATAAGAGACTCAAACTTAACTCAACTCTTTGGCGAAGAGAAATGGCTCTTAGAGAGAAAATGGCGCCATCAGAAACGGTGATGGTGCCAAATGTAGAGAGAGGAAGAAAAAAAACAAAGGGCTACGGAAAGAAAAAGGAGGGAGAAATGAAATAGAAAAAGGAAGAAAGAGAAAATATAGTTGTTTAATGAATAGAGAGTGAATAGTAATTTTTATATTTGAAGGTTTACTGTTCATGATGTTATTTTTTTGCTTAAAATAGAGAGGCTGAAAAGTGGCATTTTAAGCCTCTTTTGTTAAATTGCCTCTTCAAAATAACCAAAAAATGGTTTTGAAGAGGCTGTAAACATATACATACATAATATCACATAATAAGCAAAAAATTCTCCAATAGTCCAATACAAGCAAACATTATAGCATCAATCAAATAATCAAATAATCTAACAATCAAATAATCAAATAATCAATAAAACAATCAAGCAATCAAGCAAACACCAATATGAATTGCAATCAAGCAAACATACAAACACCAATATGAAGAGTTCAAAACATAAACTCATAAACAAGTGAAATAGCTAAGTAGTCTAAATTCTAAAGGAAACCAACACACAAACTACTTTTACAAAGTAGTCTCAAAACACTAGTCTTCTCAAAAAATCATAATTAGTCCCAAGCTTCCCGAGCAAGTCAGCAAGACAATAGCCAATTAACCTTCAAAAGGCAAAGAAAAAAAAAAGAAAAAGAAGAAGGTTAATTCAAATATGAAGCCAACAAGTAAGTAACCAATTAATTAAACCAACTAAGAAAGTCAATAAAACCAACCAAAAAACACCATGTGAGAACATCTCAATCCTTAATCAGCATCGTCAACGTTAATAGTATTGGACATAATTTCTACCACAAGAAAAACAAGAAAAAAAAATTAGAAAATGGAATTGGAAACAATTAAATTATTTAATGAAAGAACAAATTAAGTATATTTGAAATTCATTGTAGTAAGTAGGAAATATTAATACCTGAATCTAGCCTATAGCTTTCGCCATCATCAACCTTAGACAAGAATGTGTCACACAAACTAACGAAAGAAGATCTCAACCAATTTTAAGTGCATACAAGTGCTTCAACTATTTTTGGAGCCAAAGAACTCCTAAATGGATCAAGCACACAACCTCCGGTGCTAAATGCCGATTTTGAGGCAACTGTGGAAACTGGAATGGCCAACACATCCCGCTCTACCTCGGAGAGGATCAGAAACTTTTTTGAATTAACTTTCCACCAATTCAAAATATCAAAGGTTGTACTTGGTGATTCAACATCCTCCAAATAATATTGCTCTATCTCAGTTTTACAATCCATCAAATTTCTTGATACTCGAAATGAATGAAACTCACTCAAGAAAAGGTCGTCATCTAGGCACTCGGATGATGTTGAACCACGACAATGTGGAGCCTCTCAACTTTGTACCTCAGCAGCACTCATCACTGGCACATTTCCCCTAGTGCTAAAAGGTCAAATATATTATTTATGTCTTCCTTCAATTTATCTACAAGATTTTTCGCCATCTCATGTGAAAGGTTCCTTTGACACCAATACTCAAAAGCAACTAGCTTATACCAAAGATCAAGAACAACTGCCACAAATAACAATCGGTTTATTTTCTCAAAGTTCCCCCAATATTTGTCATATTTTACTTTTATCTCCCTAGCCATAGCACTCACCAAAGGATCAGGACTTCTAGCATAATTTAGTACTTGCCTACGAACATGACAAAGTTGTTGGAAAAACAAGTTTGCAATTGAATACAATGAACTAGAAATTTTCATAGTGACATCATAAAAGACTTTCAAAAATTGTACAAAGTGACAAATATTGCTCCAATCATCCTCCTTGGGAGACTCCAACCCCTTTCTTCCTCCAACAATCCGATTTAAATAACGCATAAGAGGCCCATATTCCTCTTCCAAAAGCTCAAACATCCTTTTAATACCTCCAACATGGAATAGGTTGAGTTCCATCTAATGGGAACATCAAGAACCAAGGAGACCTGACAAGCAACCTTTTGTCTATCTGCACAAAACTTAAACCTTTCTAATCTTTGAGGAAGGACTTCACATACCTAACCACATTTTAGATCATCTCAATTGAGGCATGAGCATTTTTTAAACCCCTTTGCACAATTAGATTAAGAATATGGGCACTACATCTCACTTGAAGAAATTCATTACAAGAAATAATGTCGACATCGTACGTTGTTCGTTGTTTCAACCAATCCAGTGCCTTCTTATTGGCGGAGGCATTGTCAACCGTAATTGTCAAAAGCCTACTAATGCCCCATTCTACTAAACACTCCTCTAATGCTCTCCCAATTGTGATGTCCTTATGATCTGATACTTGACAGAATGACAACAATCTTCTATGTAATATTCATTGATGGTCAATAAAATGTGCAGTCACACACATATAATTCATATTTTGAATAGAAGTCCATGTGTCAGTGGTCAAGCAAACCCTTTGATTGTTTGTCATAAACATATACTTCAAATCACTCTTAGTCCTTAAATACATTTTCACACAATCCCTCATCACTATAAAACGAGAAGGAATGTTGAAACAATGCTCAACTACCTTCATAAACTTCTTAAACCCAGTTTCATCGATAAACACAAAAGGCATCTCATTCTCAATAACCATTTCAGCATGTGCATGCCTTATTTTTTTCTCATCGTACTTTGCAATCATCAATGTATTAGCCTCCCCCATCTTAACCTCAAAGGTAAAGCATGGAGGAGGTCCCATTAATTTTAGGGTGACACTTGTAAGCAGTCCCACAATAATTACAATGGGCCATAGGGTCATCTTGGGAAGAAGTCTCATCCTAGTGAAATGTTCCCATGCTAAAGATGGTTTGGACACATTTTTTGGTTTCCTAGGTTGTGGTGGACAACTCCCACGACCCCTACCACTTTCAATTCCCATAGAACTAGCATCCCTTACATTACTACTTCTATGAACATCCTCAAACCCATATTCAACTTCTTCAACTTCCATGGGAGTAATTGGAATATCAAGAGATGGAGTATGAGAAGCACCACCTGATGTAGTCGGTGAAGGTACGAGTAAAATTACCGCCATAGCAGCAGTGGCAGGTGAAGACTTTTCAGCAGCAGAAGCAGACTTTGTATAAGCAACAGTAGCAGACTTTGCAGAAGCAGACTTTGTATAAGCAACAATAGCAGACTTTGCAGAAGCAGCAGCAGCAGACTTTGCAGAAGCAGGTGAAGTTTTCGCAAAAGTGGCAATATGAGAATCCATATGTAGTGATTCATATAATTAGTGTTAACAACTCTAACATAACAGTTACTTAGAACAAAGTAAACTATAAAATTGAATCATCAAACAAAATGTACAATACAAGAAAAAACCCCAAAGCACACTAACAAAATGAACCCCACAAACCTACCAAAGAACAATTACTTAGCACCCAAAAACCCCACAAAACTACTTAGATCACTACATTGCAGAACCTCACAAACCCACCAAAGAACCTTAAAAATCAGTGACAATTATGATAAATGAGACTCATCAAACAATATAAAACAGACTAATCAATCACATACATATAAAATTGAATCATCAAACAAAATGTACAAGTAAACTATCCAAGAAAAAATCAAATCATCAAACAATAAAACAGAATGACGAAGAGTACCTCGTTCACGTTTGGAGCAAATGACTGTCTTCGAGTTCGGGGACAGAGAAGAGAGTTCGAGCTTCGATGGGCTATGAAAACAAAGATGAATAATCTGCTACAATTTATAAATAAGAGTCACAATCATATTATAAATCGATTCTTAAAAATAAAAATAAAAAATAAAAAAAGACAAAGAATACCTCGTTTTCGTTGAGAGAATTGAGAAGACGAACGTCATCGCCCCGTCAGGGACCCAAGACAGTGACCTTCGTTAAATCGTTGACTGTGCCTGTGCGATTGCGATTGCGAGTGAGAGTAAGAGGCGGAGAAGAGAGAAAAAGATGAGAGGAGAATGAAGGAGATGAGAGTGAGGCGAGTTGCAGAGCTAGGGTTGGGGGAAATGGGTTAGGGACTTATGAGTTAGGGCTAGCCAAGCAAAGCTGCAAAAGAGATATATATATCGCCGTTTTGAGTAGACATATGTGACTATTTTTAAGTTAATCAAAACAACGTCGTTTTGAAAGTCGGTAGAAGTTAGGTCGGTAATGTTGAAAATCCACTTCCCCAAAATCATTTCCACCTACCGACCAAAATTTGTCAAAAGAAAAAAATTTCTACCACCTACCATCCGCCTTCTTGTCAGTGCCCGGTTGATTGTGGTCGAAACTCAGTCGGCACTCGGTCAAAACTCAAAACTCGGAACTCAGTGAATCTGCTCACCCCTAGTAGCTTGTAACGAGGATCAAAGACAATTGCTATGGCCAATATTGTACTGAACTCTAACCAATATTTCTCAAATTTAGAAAGCATTTGAATTGCCATTAATCTTTTATTCTCATCTCCACTCTCAATTTGTTCTTTCAAGTTCATATAAATCATAGAAATCACATGAAAGTATAAGTTGGATGTGGGATACTTGGTACTAGAAAATTCACAAGTTACATGGTAGAAGCAAGACAAGAAAGTTCCTATCCCATCCAACTTTTCCCACTCAAGTACTGTAGAACAATGCTTAAAGTTTGGCCCAATCATCTCTAAATAACTAAAACTACGATAATAAATAACACTTTCAATCATAAGGTATGTGGAGTTTCATCTAGTTTACACATCTTGTTTCAACCCATTTTTACTGTCTAATGACATTTGATTTACAGCTTGAAGAAACATTTGTTTTCTCTCTTGTAATCCTTTCACATACTTAACACAATCACGAATTTTTTGAAGAGTACCATCTATCTCTTTCAAACCATCTTGTACTATCAAATTAAGGATATGTGCACGGCAACAGAGATGAAAGAACTCACCAAAACAAACAAGGGCATTCTTAATGTTCAATTGATCTCTTAATAACTTAACAAAAGCATCATTGGAAGATGCATTATCCAATGTAATAGAGAAAAGCTTGTTCTCAATCCCCCATTCTTTTATCATGTTATACATCTTTCACACAAATATGCCTCATTATGTGGTGGAGCCATAAATAAAAAGTTCAACATCCTCTTTTGCAATACCCAATTTTCATCAACAAAATGTGATGTGACACATATATACCCATCAAATGTTAAAGAAATCCACAAATCAGATGTCAAACAGATCCTCCAAAAACAATCATGCAACATAGATTTAATCTTTTGTTTCTCCCTTACATGCATCTTAATTAAATCAGCCTAAACTGTATTTCTAAAGATAAGTTGCACACCACTACGCAAGTATTGCATTGCTTCTCTTACACCCTCATACTCAACAAATTGAAAACGCAAATCATACTTAATAATTTGATGAGTGCCTAAAAGTGCTTATTTGAACCCCTTAATTTACATTCGTTAGGCTCTTAGTATTGTTAATTTCTAATGTTTTAGTTAGTTTTGGTGTTTTAGTGTTTTACAGGTTGTTAAGTTGCATTTGGGGCTAATGTCATCAACTCCGGGGCTTAAGACAGTTCGGGGAGCTTTGACAGCAAATTTGAGTCGAGCGATAACTCGCACCCAATGAGTCCTACCAAAACGGCCATATCTGAAGTTGTAGAACTCCGATTGGGGTGATCTTGGTGTCTTTGGAAAGCTAACTCAAAGATCTACAACTTTGTATTTGGCATGTGGGGGCCAATTCTAAAGGCAGTGCGTTCGAACGCACATTTTACGTTCGAACGCACTTGTGCCCATCAAATGCCAAAATTCATGCACGAGTACGATCGAACGTCCCTAGTGCGATCGAACGCACCTTATCTGACCTGGCAGCGCTAAAACTCTAAATTTAGCCTATAAATATCCCCCTTTCTCTTGTAAACGAACCTTACGTTTGGAAAATGCTTGGAGGCGCCCCTTGTGGCCTAAATCCTCCCCGTTCATCACTGTAAAACCCTTTAAACGTCATTTTATTATTTATTTTATTTAATGCTTTTAGTTGTTTTAATTTAGTCTCTTATTTTTCCTCACTATGGATTTGTTTATGTATATTCATGTGTAGTTTATATTTTCTGTCATTTAATTTAACGTTTGTTTGATTCAATCACAATCTCGTGACAAGATTGTGATTGGTTGTTGTTTATAGATTGTTTATCATCCAATATGCGTTGTGATTTATCCGGGCTACATCGGATAGTTTAAGCGAGTCCAATATCCGTTGTCGTCAACGACACATCGGATGATTTGATCTCGGCTCAACATCCATTGCAACCGTTTATGAGTTAATACATCGCATGATTCGACTAGATTTTGTAAAGGCAAAAGAACATGCGTCGAGCTAGGCCGTACGACGGGTGTGTGGACTATCGTGAGAATAGGACATACATTTTAGCCTAATTGTTTGATGGATGTGTGGATTAGCATGCTTATATGTTGATTAAATTGTGGTGAGGTAGATTAGGGACCTTAGCATTTTTATTTATTTATTTTATTGCATTTAATTTAGTTTATTTTAATGCACACCAATTGTTTGATTTTGGAGCTAGGTTAAGATAGGATTAATTTAGGCATTTTAGAATTGATTTTTAGCAAAGCCGATTCTCTGTGGGTTCGACACTCGCACTTGCACATCCACTTTATTACAAATGACTCGTGCAATTGGTGAGTACAATTAAATCTGTACCATCAAATTTTGGAAGCCGTTGCCGGGGAATCGTTGTTTTGTTTAAATTAATTTTGCTTGCTTAGATTAATTTTATTTTTCTACTAGTTATTTTTACTGTGCATTTATTTTATTTATTTCATGCTTTTGTATAGAAAAAAATCCAAAAAAAAAATTAGTTTAATGTTTTGTTTTTTTGCTTTTTTTTAGTTTAAGTTTAGTTCTGGAAAATCAGGCGCCGACAGTGCGGTCGAACGCAGTTTCTACATTCGAACGCACTTGAGCCTATTCCTTCGGCCACGTACCTGCGTTCGCCTAGTACACTGCTGCGTGCGAGCGCGCGCGCCTCTGACAGACCGCAATGCGCCGTTGCGAACGAACGCACCTCAATTGCGTTCGAACGCACGTGCACGTACTGCAACATTTTTCGCGTATCTGCATGTCTGCGATCGATCGTGGTGCCCTGCGTTCGAACGCACCTCAGCTGGCTGCACCAACAGACCCGAGGCAGTGTATGTGTCCAATTTTCATTTTTTTTAGTTATTTTATTTAATTAATGTTTTGTCTATTATTATTGATTGTTTCTGCATGTTTTTATTTATTTACTAGCTGTTTTTAGTTTTTGTTTAGTTTAATTTATTTTTTTATTTTTTTTTATTTAATTAGTTTATTGTTTTGTTAATTTGTTGTTTAGTTTTATTTAGTTAGTTAGTTTTTATTTATTTTATTTTTGTATATTGTTAATTGTTTATTGTGGGATATTTTGAACTGTTTGGGTGAAGCATGAGTCTTCCGTTCGATTATTTTAATGTTTCCCCTAGCGGTAGGACGCCAAACCCTNTGCGTTCGAACGCATGTTTTACGTTCGAACGCACTTGTGCCCATCAAATGCAGAAATTCATGCACGAGTACGATCGAACGCCCCTAGTGCGATCGAACGCACCTTATCTGACCTGGCAGCGCTGAAACTCTAAATTTAGCCTATAAATATCCCCCTTTCCTTGTAAACGAACCTTACATTTGAAAAACGCTTGGAGGCGCCCCTTGTGGCCTAAATCCTCCCCATTCATCACTGTAAAACCCTTTAAACGTCATTTTATTATTTATTTTATTTAATGCTTTTAGTTGTTTTAATTTAGTCTCTTATTTTTCCTCACTATGGATTTGTTTATGTATATTCATGTGTAGTTTACATTTTCTGTCATTTAATTTAACGTTTGTTCGATTTAATCACAATCTCGTGACAAGATTGTGATTGGTTGTTGTTTATAGATTGTTTATCGTCCAATATGCGTTGTGATTTATCCGGGCTACATCGGATAGTTTAAGCGAGTCCAATATCCGTTGTTGTCAACGACACATCGGATGATTTGATCTCGGCTCAACATCCATTGCAACTGTTTATGGGTTAATACATCACATGATTCGACTAGATTTTATAAAGGCAAAAGAACATGCGTCGAGCTAGGCCGTACGACGGGTGTGTGGACTATCGTGAGAATAGGATATACATTTTAGCCTAATTGTTTGATGGATGTGTGGATTAGCATGCTTATATATTGATTAAATTGTGGTGAGGTAGATTAGGGACCTTAGCGTTTTTATTTATTTATTTTATTGTATTTAATTTAGTTTATTTGAATGCACACCAACTGTTTGATTTTGGAACTAGGTTAAGATAGGATTAATTTAGGCATTTTAGAATTGATTTTTAGCAAAGCCGATTCTCTGTGGGTTCGACACTCGCACTTGCACATCCACTTTATTACAAATGACTCGTTCAATTGGCGAGTACAATTAAATTTATGCATATCACTTAATAATCAATGCAACTACTAATTCTCTAAATCTTTTAGGATCAAATTGAGAAGAACTTATTGACATAGCTCCCTACCTTCCAGATATGAGCATCTGGCCAACATCACGAGTGTCTATCCTTGGGCAAGCTTTTATGTGCCTTTTTAAATTTCATGTTCCATATTCTACTGGAGCCAAATATATAATACCACATGACTTGCATTTTTCCCTTGACTTGTCATCTCTCGCAATACTAGGAATAGGATCAAAATAATTCCGAACATCGAAATTTTCCTACGCTTTTTGCCCTTCTTACTTTTGACTAAAGACATATAATTATTTACTGCTGGATCTAATTCAAACACATCCTCACTACCTTCAAATTCATCTTCACGAATACCTTCCATGTTTCTCTGTTATTCATCTACACATCTAAGCAAAAGAAAAACCAACATAAAAACAAAACATGGAGCTTTGCAAGTAAATCATTTACAAGACAATATGTGAACTTCAGTTAAAAGCTCAATCAAAACCATCCTTGCTATTTTAATGATATATATTCTCTTTCTCTAATAGAATCTGATAAAAAATTATGAACACCTATTCTTCAACCACTACGCAAGATTTAATCTTTTGCACACACAAAACACCCAAAGAAACAACAAATAAATCATACACATTCAGTTCAATAAACAAATAAACATACCCAAAGAAATAAATGAAAAATAAATCAATAAATAAAACACTCAAAGCTACAACAACAAAGAAACAAAACACCCGAAGAAATCATACCCATTAAGTTTAATAGATACGCAATATTTAATCTTTTGCACATACTAAACACCCAAAGAAATAACAAACAAATCATACCCATTCAATTTAATAAACAAATAAACATACCTAAAGAAACAAATGGAAAAAGAAATCAATAAATAGAACACCCAAAGCTACAACAACAAATAAAAAAAACATCATTCTTTTTTCTTTCGAAGGTGTTCAAGGGCTGATTGAGGTATTGCGCGTAGCTTCTGGTCTTTGACTTAAAAAAATATGGTTGTATTAACGAAAGTACGATAATCTTTTCGATCAAATGAGTTGGTTTTTGTTTGTTAATGTTTTCAATGATAACATTTACTTGTCCAACTCCCCTGTGTTTTGCCTTGCTCGTTTGTTTTTTACAATCTTATGCAACATTCATGCCAATACCCTCCCACAGAAACTCTAGGAGAAACTAATTCAATAGAATCAAAAGAGTGACATCCTGTTCTTTGGATATTGTCTCCTTTTCTTTCATTTAAAGTACAATTTTACTATATACTCTATATGGTCAAATAAACAAAACACCCAGATTTAATCTTTTGCGTACACAAAACACCCAAAGAAACAACTAATAAATCATACCCATTCAGTTCAATAAACAAATAAACATACCAAAGAAATAAATAGAAAAATAAATCAATAAATAGAACACCCAAAGCTACAACAACAAATAAACAGAACACCTAAAGAAATCATACCCATTCAGTTCAATAGATCAAATTAAGACAAAATTAGAGATTTACAGCTCTTACAAGGAAGAATGCCTCATACATATGGAGCAATGAATGTGAAGCAAGCTTCCAAGAACTGAAACAGAGGTTGGTGACAGCACCTATACTTACTCTACCTACTGAATCAGTTGGGTATGTAGTCTATACGGATGCGTCCCGGAAGGGACTGGGATGCGTGTTAATGCAAGAGGGTAGAGTTGTAGCATATGCCTCAAGGAAACTGAAAGATCATAAAAAGAACTATCCTACTCATGATTTAGAGTTAGCAACAGTGATTCATGCCTTGAAGATTTGGAGGCATTATCTTTGTGGTGTGTGGTGTGAGATTCACACTGATCACCTGAGTCTCAAGTACCTCTTCACACAGAGAGATCTGAATATGAGACAAAGAAGGTGGTTATAATTGATAAAGGATTATAACAGCCAAGTGTTTTACCATCTTGGTAAAGCCAATGTTGTGGCTGATGCACTAAGTTGAAAATCTTGTGATGCAGAGGTTGATAAATCTACAACCATTGATGAGTTGGCGTAACAATTTGCCATTCTACAAATTAATAATACGTTGACCGGTGAATCACCAACTCTTGCAGCTTTGGTGGTGCAACTGTTAACCAGAGAAAGAATTAGATTAGCACAAGAGAATGATGATGAACTTAAAGAACTTATAAAAGAAGCTAGGAATGGAGAAGCCTTAGAATTTCAAATCACCTCTGAGGGTGTATTGAAGACCAAAGATGGCCAGACAGTTGTACCGAATGACACTGAATTAAGGAGAGAAATCCTTAAAAGCACACCAATACGATATACAATTCACCTAGGGAATACCAAGATGTACTAAGACTTGAAGAAGAAGTTTTGGTGGCAAGGCATGAAGCGCAATGTAGCTGAGTATGTTGCACAATGTCCTTCGTGCCAACTTGTTAAAGCAGAACATCAGCGGCCGGTAAGGCCACTTCAACCACTAGATGTCCCAATGTGGAAATGGGACCAAATCGCTATGGATTTTGTGGTTGGGTTACCTAGAGCGCCTAGTGGACAAGATGTTATATGGATTGTTGTTGACAGATCGACAAAGAATGCTCACTTCCTCTCGATCAGGATTACAGACTCTTTGGAGAAGTTGGCAGAGTTATATGTTCGTGAGATAGTTCGATTACACAGAGTTTCAGTTTCTATCATGTCGAACTGAGACTCACGGTTCATATCGAAGTTTTGGGAACGTTTGCAAGGGACTATGGGGATTAAATTGCATTTTAGCACGGCATATCATCCACAGTCTGATAGGCAATCTGAGAGGACTATTCAAACCCTTGAAGATATGTTAAGGTTATGCGTGCTAGATTTCAAGGGCAATTGGATAAGATTCATACCACTAGTTGGGTTCGATTACAATAACAGTTTTCAAGCGGCTATTGGTATGACATTGTATGAAGCATTGTATGGGCGCAAATGTAGATCGCCCTTGTATTGGGATGAAGGCGGTGAAAGACAACTTTTGGGTCCATAAATGATACAAGACACAAAAGATAAGGTTGCACTAATTCGAAAGAGAATGCTTACCGCTCAAAGTCGGCAAAAGAGTTACACGGACAAGCATCATCGTAAGCTCAAATTTGAGATTGGTGACCATGTGTATATCAAGGTGTCGCCGATGAAGGGTGTTGTACGATTTGGCAAGAAATGGAAGCTTCGTCTAAGGTATGTTGGGCCATTTCAAGTGACAGGTATCGTTGGCCATGTGGCATATAGAGTTGAGTTGCCATCTAGCATGAATGGGATACATGATGTGTTCCATGTATCTTAGTTACGGAAATGTGTGCATGACCCATTGCACATAATCTGTAATACCCCAAAAATTTATACCCTAGAATAAAGGTGATCTTAGTATTAAGGATAAGGAGGATTTGCAATTTTATAGTTAAGTAATCTTAATGTGAAAGAATGATGGAAATTGCTAGTTAGAAATTTAGTGGGTTATTGAAAGAAAAATTACGTTATTTTGGACTCCAAAAATTCAATGAGTGATCTTAAATAAAACTATTTTTTAAGACCTTATATAATGATGAGAAATGAAGATTTTAAAAGTGGTTTCATGATTTTTGGACACTTGTAGAAGGAGTTATGATTTTTAGAATATGCATGTGTCAAAACAGAAATTTCAATTAAGCAGAGGCACCGAATTTCGAGGGACTTTTGAGGTATCAAAAAGGAATGGGTTGCTATGATTTTTGGGTAAGTTGTGAGTCTTTGAATGAGAAAGATTTCAAACCAAATTTCGTATCATTTGGAGTTAAATTGAAAAACTTATAATTTTTTAAAGTTTAATAGGTGAAGCTGTCAAGTATTTGAGGTACCTGCGACTTGGGTTATTAATTGGATGGGTTAATGATTTCTTTAGGCCATGAATTTTGGATGTATTATAGTTAAAATGTTTAGGTTCATAATGGATTAATTGTGAATTTTATGAACACATTTAGGTAAACAACCGGAAACTAGAGATCACTCCTTCAGTGTCGTCACTAGCTCATTATGATGCCTTATCCAACGAGGAAGGTAAAAAACTCTACAAACATCCAATCTTTACCCCAACACTTGGGGAAGAATTGGAAAATACACACAAATGTTTTGATCATTAAATAAGGCCAAACTAAACCTAACAATCTCCCCATTGGCTATTTAATGACAACCCAAAACACCTCCAATCTTCACCCTAATACAAAGGAAAGGAATGGGAAATTACAAACACATGTTTTGATCATTGAATAAAGCCAAATACAACCTAACAATCTCCCCATTTGGCTATTCAATGACAAAACCCAAAAATATCAGAGATAACAACAATTACAAGTAAACAACAATTTACAACCCTAAACCTAGCCTAACAAACCACTACTAGACTTTGGTTGATGAAATATGTTAATGTACCTATTCTCTGAAAACAACAACAAACTCATTACAAGCATAGTATTAAAACATAAAGTGGGAGACACCTCCAACTCTATTATGTAATAACCAATTCACATGAGTTTGTTTCAAGAAAGGCAAATAACCCATGTTATATGTAAACCCAAAATGTCACAATAAATGAAACATGTAAACCATGTTATATATAATTTACAAAAAAGAGAAGAACATATAATCTATATCATACATACCTCACACAGTAGTACATGAACATTATAAAAAGCATACAATCCATGTTATATGCAAGTCATGAAGTCAAGACGACATAATCAAAGAGAATGACATTTTAATTATATTATATGCACATCACACAAGAGTTCATAAACAATATAAAAGACATACAACCCACATTATATGCAAATTATAAAGTCATGAGTCAAAACAACATAATAAAGGGGAAGCACACATAACCTGTTCAAGTTCCTCCCTTCACAATACTTCTCCCCCTTTTTGTCTGAATGGTCAAAGGGATTCAAAATGGAACACATTCTTCCAAAATTAACAACTCATGATATGACAAAAGGAAAGAGAATAAGCAATAATAAGAAAGACACATGAATAGATTTAAACAAAGAATCACATATAAACAAACATGTGTCATAAAGCATATTGAGCCGATATATCTCATATAATATGTCAAGAATACAAGATATATGAAAGATACAATACAAACAAAACAGCTCTAATGTTAATTCCCTCTTAACATGAGCAACCTCTCCCTAACAAGTGTCTCCACGAACTACATTCTCCTCATTTTTGTCATAACAGACAAATGAAGGCACTCAAGTGGCATCACTTTGTATCCTCGGAAGGTATAAACAAGGGAGTACAAAAGACCATAGTAGAAGTATAGACGGCTCAAGTTAAGACCTACACTATGAGGATAAAACATAACATGAGAGCAAGAAATGCTTAAACTATACACATGAAAATGCAAACAGGTCCAAAGAACTCATTATATTCAAATGCCCAATTCATGTCATCCAATGTCGCGCCCCCATTTTAAAATGAATAGGGAAAAACGCAAACTACTAAATTGACAACTAATAAGGAATATTTATAACGCTAATAAGCTTAAACTGAATAAACTATCATTATAAAAACTGGGATTCCAAAGAACCTTACAAGCCCTTCTAGGAGGTATATACAAAAAAATAATTTCTATAAAGAGGTCATAGCCTTCCCATACATCAGATTCCTACTAATACAAAAAAAATCATACTGCACAAATTACAACAAAAGATTGTACAGTCAAGGCTTGGTCCAGAAATCTATTGTGGAATCCCAGGTTCGGCGGCTCCTACGGATCTACAAAACAATAAGTGAATGTATTCCAGTCGTAGGTCCATACAACTGGGTCCTCTATCTCAAGGACTGCCACCGGTAGCCCTGCCCTCAAAACTATTATAAATAGAGCCATCTAAAAAAAATAAAAGGGAGAAGGGGTGAGTTCGACAACTCAGTAAGTAGCTACAATACAAAAAATGTAATAAAATATGCTTTGCAAATTTTTGATGTCATAACTCAATAAAGCAAGAATAATAAGTAATTAACAATTAATGCAAGAATAGCAATTAAGTATGAAATAAGCTAGCACTTCTTTTTCTTTTTAATAATGTTTTTACCCTTTAACCCATCACCACTATTTTACCATGAGCGGCGTACGTTTAGCTTGTCCCGAAGGACTCCTCCGCTCATCTTGTTGTCACAGGGGAGAGCTACCAGGTTGGGATTCCCCTAGGTGGAGGCCACCTGGCCGGTAGCATACACCTTCTCGTAACTGTCATTCAGTGTGCTTGCCATGCTACCCATGCGATTCGATCCTGACCGTTGCTTCAGTGCCTTGAGGTTAATTATTTATTATCATGAAAACATACGTACAATTATTTTATCATTTCATAAGCGCTTTTGTAATATACCATAAAACATTGAGAGCTAATTCTATTTATAATCACAGTCGTGTAAAAAAATTAAGGTAATTGTTATGCATAAATAAAATAAACAATAAGAATAAAATAAAATTTAGGAAGTGCATTTTAAAAATATGTAATGGATAATTTATAAAATTCCCAACATTTTCTTTCAAAGATTTATAGTAAAATCTGTTGAGGTTTTTTGGCATTGTGTCCCCTTACCTAAACTTGACGACGGGTTGTGTTGAGTCACCCTTCTACCTAAGTAAATTAAAAAAATAACTTAGAGACATATTCTAAAGATACCCCCCCCCCGGTGCAACACACACATATATATATGGAACTTAACCATAGATTAGAACTAAGGTTAAAAGAAACAAGTGGTCAAGAAAGACCATCACAAAAACTCACTCTCCTATTTGGCAAACACAACTCCAGTAACTAAAAAAACAATTCCAAAAGATTGAACCCCCCCGATCAAAACACAACCAAAAATAGAAACCCAACAAACAATCCTACCCACTAATCTACGACAATTATACTCCATTAAAACACCATATCCGAAATTAACAACAATAACCCAAACTTCAACATCAAACGAAAACTAAGATTTAATCTTGTAAAAATATGAACAGGGCTCTAGGAATTTCATTCATACAAGCAGGTGGAGTGCACCAAACTTCCTACTCTTGCATTTTCTAGAAGAACGTATTCTAGTAATACTTTGTGGCAATCTATNCCCCCCCCCCCCCCCCCTTTTACTAGCTCACAGAATTAATCATATTGCATAAATTAAAAAGAGGAAAATAATTACCTAAGTTGAGGAAAAAAGGAAGGCTTTAGGCTATTTCTTACTGGTTTAGAACTGGGTGTGTAGAAACAAGAGAGGCTTTGAGGTATTTATAGTAGAAATCTAGGAAAGAATGAAGTTTAGGTGTCTTTAGCTGGTTGAAGGGAATACGAATGAAGTACATGTGACAGAAATTCAGGTAAGAAGGGAGCTTAGGTGTCTTTAGCTGGTTGAAGGGGATACGCATGAAGTACATGTGATGAAAAATTAGGAAAGAATGGAGCTTAGGTGTCTTTAGCTGGTTGAAGGGGATATGCATGATGTACATGTAATAGAAAGATAAAGGCTGAATGACGCCTTGCAACTCCTTTCGTGCAGCCCAATGAATTTATTTATTTTTTTAAACAGTTAAAGGAAAAATTTCTTATTGATTTCCCTTATCCCCAATATATATGCATAGGTCTATTTCATTTCCCTTATCTCCAATATATACGCATAGGTCCATTTATAGATATATATGTTTATAATTACTTATATATATAAATAGCACTTAAAGAAAAATGCTTTAAAAAAAATTCTATTGAATTTACGGGATATCACATCCAAACAAGGTTTGAGATGCATGAAAACAAAAAATGAGCACTATCAATATAGCATTTACGAATCTCAAGAACATTTCACCAATAGGCCATAAACTCACAAACTCATAATCACAATATATGAATGAATAATTGCAATATCTCAACACATAAATAAAAGGCAATTGTCACCAATTTCACATATTATGGGAATATGTAATGAGAGAAACAACAATCGAATTAACACGTTATCAAAATACTTTGCATGTGCAAATACAACTCAAAACAACCCCACATGTTAAGATATGGAAGATCCATAATCATAAATATTGATCCTTCCATTCTCCTAAAAAACAAATCCAAAGTAGAGCATCAATTATGTGAGTCAAGAAAATGAAATGCCAATTCTACATCTGAAATACATGAGTATGTGAGTCAAGAAGCCCAAAACATTTAAAAACAAAAGATATATGCACAATTCTCTATAAATGCTTAAGAAACAACCATATGCATTAAAACTATACAAAATGAAGATCCTAAAAATTGAAAGTTAATAACTATAGGATCATCCAAATTTCAACAACATAATCAAAGGGGTAACAAGCATGCAATAGGCAAGAGGGATAAAAACTAGAGGCATGCAAAGACACAACACAATGCAATCGCAAAATAATTCAATCACCCAAGCAAAGGTGATGTACAACCCATAAGATTGCATGTGTGTGGACAACAAAAAGTTAAGGTCAAGAAAACCTTCACCCCTTTTCACAATTGAGCTTCTTGGAAAAGAACATATGTTAGTCACTGCCTTTCACAAATCTCTCAGCAAAAGCAACTTCAACTTCGGAAGGAGCCATAGGAGGTGTAATTCCAATATCAACGCTTGCTCTTTGGGAGGAAGAAAAAGATGGCATTCCTACAAAGAACTAAGAGAATACAGATGTGGTCTTTTTAAAACAAAAATATATCAATAATAAATTACCACTTACAATAGAATAAGGTTATAGAGAGAGAGGATGTCAAACCTCAAGGACTATAGGGGTATTGTTATCAAGTTTATGAAGATTAAAAGTAACCTAAGAAAAAAATGATTGATTTGTTTTGTAACTAAAGTGCATAAAATAAACGCAAAAGAGAATTTGAAATATAAAAGAGAGAGAGTAGGGTATTGACCTCACCGCTATTCGCACATCATTGGTTAATCATATTTAATCAAAGAAATTCATTCTTTGCATGTTATAAATAAGGAAAAAATCCACTTTACCCCCTTGAAGTTTAAGGGGTTTTTTAATTTGAACCCAAAAGTTTAAAAATTGGCAATGTATCCCTCTAATGTTTCAAAAAATTTCAATTCAGACCTTCAGTTACTAATTTCTGTCTAATTGGACGAATTTTTTTTTTTAAAAAAAGAAGCCTAAGGGTAATTAAGTAATTTCATATATTTCTGTCTAATTTGACAGATATTAATAATGAAAGGTTTAAATTGAAAATTTTTGAAATATTAGGGGGGTACATTACTAATTTTTAAACTTTGTGGTTGAAATTGAAAAACCCCTGAAACTTCAGGAGGGATAATGTGGATTTTCCCCTATAAATAAACAAGAAAATACATTATTAAAGAATAAGTATAATCCATCTTCGGTTGGTATGAACTGTCCACCTAACCACTAAGATGCAATACGACCCGTTTTCCCTAGGTATGGATTATCTAATTCTTTAATAGGATACATACAATCAATGGAATAGTATAACCCATCTTTGGTTGGCACGAATCGTCTACTTAAATTACATTAAACTAAGGTGTAGTACAATCCGTCTTCCCTAGGTATGGCCTATCTAACCCTCTTGATCATATGTCAATTAAAACCGTTGTATAACCATCATCCCCATAATCACAGAAAATAAGATTGATTTGAGTTCAATAAAAGTAAAAGACTTTCTAAGACTAAATGAGAATTTCACTAATATTGATTTTGAAATTTAAGAACAATTGCATTTAAACATTAAGAACAAAATCAAATTATAGCAATTCTCATAATTATACAATCAACATGCATAAACTGAAAATCTATAAATTAAGATTCAATCAAATCATTATGCTTGGATAGGGTTACATCAATACCCCTTGAAGGGTTTTAGCCGCTCATGACTTTACTAAGCTTTATAAATTAAGATTCAATCAAATCATTATGCTTGGATATGGTTACATCAATACCCCACGAAGGGTTTTAGCCCCTCATGACTTTACTAAGCTCCAATAATTATTTGCTGAATTTTTTTGATCTAGGTAGCAATATGCGCTTCTTCTATATTTAGAGGCCTATTTATATGGATTAGGAGAACCCTAAAAACCCTAGAAACCCTAGGAAATCTGTAGGTTAGTCTCCCAATCCAAGTTGGAGACTGAAAACCCCAATCCACAATGGAAAATGTCTTTTGTTGTGTTCTGGAAACCGAGTGCGCTCGATCGCACAATATGTGCGCTAGAGTGCACCTACGCTCGAGCCAAGGTGATATGTGCTTGAGCGATGATGTGCTCGCCTAAGTGTTGCTCGCTTGGTCCCAGGTCAAAAATGCTACCAAAATGTCATTTTAAGCCCAATTTCCACTGTAATTTTTGCATCTGCCATTTAAAACTCTGAAACACAAAAACAAAATAAGATTAAACAAATAAGAACGCTAAGGAATTAACATATGCGAGTTAAGGAGCTTGAATGTGTAACATTCAACACTTATAATACACTCTACACAACTTAAGTGCAACTAGATTAAAGGCACACTTCAACATAGCATAGGAAGGTGAAGGACATAACCAACAACATCATTCAAGAGTGATGCAGCCTGACTAAGCGGAAGCCAATAAAACAGTACAAGAAGAAAGATAATTAATTCCTAGGGTTTGATACTCTCAAACATCAGGGAATTCTTCTCTAAATTATAGAGTCTATCTATAAATCAAAGGAAGTTTTAAAGAAAACTCAACTCTGAGGTTCTTATTGAATGTAAACTGATGAATAATAAAAACTACCTTATTTGGAGGCTATAAACATGTATATATAGCCTCAGGTTTAATAAAGAACGAAATAGGGCTTCTAAAACCCTAATAAGACTAAAACAGGGAAATTAAAGTCGGTGCAGTAATTAAAAGCGCAGAAAAGTAACATAGTTGCCCGTGTGCGATCGAACGCAGCACAGGTGCGATCGTTCGCAGATGGGCGAACGATCAGGGCGTTCGATCGCCGTCATCGTTCGCGTACTCAGTAGCCGCAGCACTATTGGTGATAGTTCTGCGATCGATCGCAGATCGGTCGCCCGTCATCGTTCGCTGGCTCAGTAGCCGCAGCACTATTGGTGATAGTTCTGCGATCGATCGCAGGGTAGTCTGCGATCGTTCGCAGGCCCAGAGACTTTTGTTGTTGGGCCTCTGTTGCAGCTCT